>PVIR01001489.1:0-97934 GCA_004026965.1 Petromus typicus | reverse complement strand
TCTCTTCAACTTTCTAATGTCCTACTCTCTTTGCTCCCAGCATCCACAGTATTTTAATCTGTTGGCCTCTGTACAGGTCCAAACCCACTTGAGAAAGTTCATCTTAGAAGACATACTATTTAGAACTCCACCTGAGGATGACACGTTCCACTGAGTTTTTATTCCTGTCAGGTTCTGGACTGGTTACAATACACCATCACATGTATTATTGGAATGCCAACCAGAGAAGGCTGAGATACAATTGGTCATCTCAGAGAAAGTGGGGAGGGATGAAGGAGAGTAAAAGAGGTGCAGGATGCTATTTTCAGGAGGAAAAGGATAATGAGACAAAATAAGAAGCTTCTACCAGAGGAGCCAATTGGCAGCCTTTCAGCCTGCCTTCCTGTCATTCTTATCTTGCACCTGCGTAAAGTCCTGTCTCAGTTAAAGCTTGATCCAATTTATTATCCCTTTTAACTGATTTCCCTGAACATGCTGTTTTAAAATTTTCCTTCCTTTAATGTCTAATGTCTACCACAGTGGAATCATGTAACAATATGTCTAAGTGAATCTAAGACAAGTATTCTAGCTCACTACCTGCCCATTTCCTATAAACAGCATTGACAGAGAAACACTCCTTACCATAAACCATGTCCTTCGCCATCACTGAGAATTCACTGTGAGGACTGAGTTCTTCTATACATAGAAATAGGATTGCCACATATTTCAATTGTTAAATATTAACTATTTGTTTCACATCTAATATGTTAGGTCTTGGACTAAAAATAGAACTATCTAAAACCAATTATTTAATGAATACAGAGTACATAAATAATTACTAACTTTCAAATTATGGCCAGCCATAATTTTCATAGCATTTTATAAAAATAAAAGATAATTAAAGAAAAAGTTTAAGTTAGAATTTCTCAGCACTGACAATTACAAGAAAAACATCATTCTACATTTTGAAATACTCTGTCTAGAGAAATATATTATAGCATCGAATAATTATTGGGCTAGCTAGTACATTTGGAAAAGTGACAATTTCAAATCTTATTTGGAATGAAAAAATGAATAGTACTTGGAACTGTATTTATTATTCATTAAAGTGTAAAATCATTTCCAGTGCTATTCTCAGTTAGAAAAAAAAAATCAAGGAAAGATGTATTGTTTTAATTATACTGTATTTGAATTTTAAGTCCCATTTTGTTCAAACCAAGTAGAAAAGTACAGCTAAAATATTCAGTTAATAATAGAACTGATAATTAATGGCTAACAATTACAATATAAAAGAATTGTACCACAGAAATATTATGTGTGCCTCAAAGTAAAGATATAGGCACAACTAAAAGTAAAGTAATATAGTTTTTAATTTTTCAGGATCACAGAAATCTAATAAGCCCAGAAATAGATAGCATATCTGAATTTCTATAAAAATATTGATCATAATTTATAATTGGACTGAACACTCACATAAAAATGAGATAAATCTTCATTGTTCCATAAAGAATTAAAAAATAAAAGAAAAAGAAAGCCAAAGATCTGGAATAAATAATGTCACATCATGTTTTCATATATCTGGAATTAAGAACCTACTATGTGTGTCAAGCATTGTACTCATATTAGAGATAAGCCTAAAACATTCAAGTTTCCTGTTTTTAAGAGAACTGATATTCTTCTATTGAGATACAGAAAATTAAATTTAATGAAAAACAATAGATATCCAGTAGTGGTGAATAGTCTAACTAGAAACCATAGATAGATGTTGGGAGCAAAGCAAGCAATTAGTGAGTTAGGATTTTCAGCAATACAGGACCATTGAAAATGTAGCTGCAGAAAAAGGACTGAGAGAAAGAGCAACACAGGAAAGTTGGTGAGGTGAAGCTCTGAGACAGCTCATCTAGGAGGCTGAGAGAATCATGGTGTATCTAGACTCCAGGCTATCTGGACATGATGTAAGAGAGAGACAGAGAAAGAGACAGAGAGAGAGAGAGAGATGCATTCAGAAAGCTTCTGCGGCCCCAGCTTTTGTTTCTGAATAAGCAAGAAGCCAGTGGCAGAAGTAATGGCTTTGAATTATATTTTCAAATGATCATATTGCAGGCAGGTAGCACTAGCAAGCAGCACTATGATAAAATAGACTAGTGAATTATTAAGAACTACATAAGTCTTGGTATATCTACCAATTGCAATGCTTTGGTTTTACTATTAACAGTTTAGCTTAAACATTTCGATGTCATTTTTTCTAGAAAACAATAAGGTGACCTATCTTCACTTTGGCTTCCAAAAGGATTTGCAAATTGGTGGCCTCTTAAACCTAGTGACATTTCACTCTCTTGTCTCCAAAAATAAAAAATAAAAAATTAATTAGACAGTTCATTTTAAATTTAGGAAGTTTCATAGTAAGGACCACAGAACTTCAGTATTACAATGACATCATATCTGACGACACTAAATAAGGAGACAGAAAAGAAAAGACAGCAGAGCCATGCATCAGAGCCTACAGTGTACACAGATCCAGTGAGGAAACTATGACAGACTCTTTTTTACTAATTGTGGTATATCTGTCTCTATTCATGGGAATGAGCATGTTTGTAGAGGTACTCTTTTATAATTACTTGTTTTAAATAATAGGTCAAAATACACAAGGTAAATCCATATACTATTGATAAACTTGCCAATTACTAAGATTCTGCATTTCCAATAAGAGCCAATTGCTGCTGGTGCTACAAGTCCTTGAGTAGAAAGGTGCAGGAGAGCAGCGACAGTTTATAACCGCACCTCACCCAGACATCATTCCCGTCCACTAGTGACTGATGTGGGGAGGATCACGGGAGTGACATCCGTTGGCTCTAGAGTTAACACACCATTTCAGAACGCGGTCTCTTCAGAAGCGGATGTTCGGCCTACCCGAGGTGTACATTAATGTAAACACACCGTGCCTTACTATTCACGCACGGGACACAGTTCTCCAAAACCCATGGTCCAGGAAAGTTAGGTACAGATTATGCAGAGCAGTGGTACATGCCAAATGCAGGGTAGGATGGTAACATGGTACCACTACTGAACAATGTCACGGTGGAGAAACCAAGAAGGAAGTGAGGTCAAGCACCTTAGGGCTCAAAACACTTTCATTCTAATTTTCCCCCTCCTTATTTACCCCTACACCCTCTAGCATAGGCATTTAGTTGCGGTTTTAAATGGATTTTTAGAGAAATATGCTACCTTGATGCAATATCAATAAAGAAAACAGCTCAGAAGCTACATAAACGTGTTTTAAAATGTGACTCTGCAGTGTGTATTCGATAGCTCCTAATGTGAGCAGAATTTGAGACTTTAGAAAGAGAAAAAAAACCTCATATAACTTTCTTTTTTTTTTAGGTTTTTTGAGACAGGGTTTCGCTTTGTGGTTCAGGCTGGCCCTGAGCTCAGCCTCCAACTCACATCACAGCAATCCTCCTGCCTCTACCTCCCGAGTGCTGGGATTACAGGCGTGAGTCACCACGCCCGGCACTGTGGTATGTGGTACTGGTTGCTGCTGGGCGTGAGTCTCCACGCCCAGTATGGTATGTGGTTTCCGGGGAATCGAACCCGGGCCCTTGAGCTTGCAAGACAGGCGCCGGAACCACTGAGCTAACTCCCCGGCCCTCATATAACTTTCTTCAGACCAAAATTAGTAGTTCTTTAAATTACATCCTAATTAAATTAAATTACGTCCTAATTTTGAAAACAACATAATTATTTTGGAAGAGATTTTTCAGAAAATAGAATTATTTTTAAATGGTAAGTTTTTAAGAAAACATTCATTCATTCTTCTTTCATTCTTTCTAAATACTTCTATGGAATAACTGTATCACTGTGTTTTTAAATAAGGATTAATTTTCTTGAAAAGCATAACTTCTCTACTTCAAAATACTTGAGTTAGAGAACTCCAAAGCTGATTTTAGGAAGAAAACTATTTACAAAATGAATGTCTGGGACTCAAAGCTATCCAAACTTTGTCTGTATTGAACATGACTGAGCGCAGCAGTTATTAGATATGACTTCAAGTTTCCACCTCATAATGTTCGGGAAAAACATTACAATTGTTTATAATTGATTCTCATAAAATGAAACTTAACAATATGTAAACTTTGAAACTTGTGAACCATCAATGTAATTATATAAAGCTTAAATTGAGCTATTGATTTTTATTGTATGAGTAGTCATCAAAGAATTTAATACTAACTACTACTATGTTATAATCTATTATTTTTGCTTTGTGTTATTTAAAATTTTATCAACATATTTTAGGTTCAAAAGAATGTGATTCTCATAAGGAGACTTAGATGGTATACTTTACTTTCTTCATAGTTGTAGTGGATGTTAATCTGACTCATATTTAACTATTTCAAAACTGTACATTATACACACAATTAAAATACCGCACTGTTTAATATACCGATTTGTATTTATCTTATGCAGTTACAATTTCACCTCAGTGTTTAGAATTTAAACAGATGAGAAAAATATGAGAAAATATTTATGTTCAAATAACTTTTGAAAGTTTGTGTTTTTGAGTAGGGATGATCACGTAGTATGCATGTACTCAATGGGATTACTTACTCCTGACTGACTGCTTAGACCGATTCTCTGTATGATAACACAACTAGTGATCACACACAACATCAGATTTTCTAGAGATGATAAATACCAGCCCTTCATCATATCACCCATCCCACATCCAAGACCAGGTAAGAGATTCTGGTCCAGAATTCAGAGGCTGTTGTCTATAAGAGATGATCGTGTGTCTCTGATGCAAGAATCTTACAATAGTTTTGTCTTGTTGCAAGCCTAGTCTTGCTCATGACCCAGAATGCCGTGTCTCACTGTGGTCTCCACAGGAAACAGATGGCACACTCAAATTAAGATAACATCTTATTTACAAAGGGACTAATTATAAGGATGTGGGTGAGGTATAAGGGATCCATCAGGGAGAGGCAAGACACCATGACTAGCTTCAGAAAGGCTGGGGCTGCTCTGTGGTTCAAAGGAGTCCAGGGAGGAAAGGTTACATGAGCCCAAGAGGACACGAGGTGGTGCAGACTGCACTGTGATCAGGAGCAGTGCTGTTACCTGAGGACACAACCTCAGAGGGAAAGATAAAATGTAGACTTAGCTCTTAAATGTCTTAATTCACTTGCTTCATGGGAAATCCTAGTTGGGTAAAATACAAGATGGCTTCATGGTACAAGAGGAGAGAGAACAGAAGACAGTACAGAAAATTCATAGGCAAAAGTCCAATGTAGTCAACAAATATCCTCAGAGGAATACAAAAATTATTTTTGATTCTTTTCACAAACATGTATTTCCTTTCTAAAATCAAGGATAGCAAGGAAAGAACTTACCACACATATGGAGTTAGGAAAAAGAACAGTTCTCATGTTTACATTCATCTCTTTTCTGGGAAAGCAGTCATAGTGTTAAATATGTATACAAAATGTAAATATCATTATCAAAAATGCATACAGATTTATGCATAGAAAATCAGGAATATAATAATTTCATTACAATTTGAGAAACATCAGCATAACTAAGTACACTGAATCAAATACAAACAGGATAATAAGAGAAGTACACAAATTGAAAACTCCTCCTGTTATCAACAGTGCAGACAGTACTGTAGGCTGTGCTTAGATTATTCTTTTCACATAGAACTCATGCTAATAACTGTCAGTGTTATTAATTTCTTTTTCAAAATGCCTAATTACACTTTCTGATATTCTTAGGTTTTGCTACACTGAAGCATGCATCATTTCTCTTGATAGCTCTGATTTCTCCAGCTCCTCTAAAGTCAACACTAAATGCATTCTCACTTTTGTGTTATATAAATGAAATGATGTAAGGAACAAGATAAACCCACCCCAAGCGTGTCACACATAATATATCTTTTGAGTGGCTGTCTACTGCATGCACATAGTTCTGCCAATTACATGTTCTCTTACAAATGAAATGGCAAATGTGTAAATGGTTTATGCATAGACTCTCATGTCTGCAAAATAAGCTGTTAAATCAAAGAATGAATGCATTTCTGTCATGCTCTTTCTTTTATTTTCACTGTGTCACTACAAGAACCTTCTATTTTGAGCTTCTCTTTTGCATTTCATGGTCATGATACCTCTGTATCAGTAACACTTTGGGTTGTTCCAGCTTATTTTATTTGTTTTTGAAATCTTTTAAATCTCAATAACACATATTTTAATTCACACATTAAAAACATAAAATTCCATATATTAATGAAGTACCATGTGGCAGTTCAATATGTACATATATTGCTTCATATTGATCAGCCTCCAGAACCTCTTGTCTGCAAACATTCTTTATGGGGAAAACATGCAAAACATTTTCTTCTCACTTTTCAGATGTAAATTATGTAGTTGTTATCCACAGTCATCCTACCAAGCATTGGGACAACACAACTTTTTTGTGTTATCTAACTACCTCTCCCCATGCTGCCACTCCCTCTCTAGCAAGACTCTGGAAACTGCCATTTAACTTTTATCTGTTATGAAATCAACTTTATTTTAGCCAACAAATAACTTCACTAACTTTTTTATCTCATAAAGTAAATGTGCTAAATATTCTGTTATATTTCAAGAAAGTGTTCTCACATGTTACACTCAGGTCATATGAAGATATTTTAATATATTTCTAAAACTGCATAAATGAAATAATAGAACATCCTTAATATTTCCATTTAAATAAGTCTAAGCACATTGATTTTATCTGAAGCTCATAGTAAATTTCCTCAAATGATTTTTATAGTAAACTGCATATGCTGAATAATAAATTTGTTAAAAGGAATGACATTATATTAACTTTCAAGAAAAGAGTAATATACAACCGGAATCCAAACGTTCAGCATGGCCCGAGGACTTTCAGAAAGTTTTTGTATGCTGGTTTCCAGCCCATGGCAAAAGTGGAAGGAATCAACACAGACGGAGATGAATTAGAGACAGGGTCTGCACTAGCACAAAAGAGACCAATACAAGGTCAGGAATGTGGCCAGTGCAGAGAACAGAGAAACCCAATAGGTATACAGAAGACATCTAGGGCAGAAATACTGGACAGAAAACTATCCTCAGTCTTGAAATTATCCAGATACTAAACTGTTTATTTCTACACAGTAATCTGAGCACGTGAATGCTGTTGAAGAAATCTTTAATGCAAGAAGTTTCACTTAAATACTTTCTAATCTTCTAAAAGAGACAAGATCTCTAACTAGAAGATGAATGAAAATTAAATATAGCAAGAATCAGAATAACAATAATAATTGCAAATTTCTTTCTAGTTTAAAATTAATTACATTTTTTTTAAAGAGAGAGTGTGTGCTTAGGTTTAAAGAATCTTATGTAAATGAAAGAATTGTAATCACTTCTTTGTTGGAATTAGAACAATTGTAACTAATTGAAGATAATATCAGAAGTCAGGCAGGAGTGAAAATAGGTTTCTATCAGATCTGTAAAATCACACCACCTGAGTGACCAATGATTGTAATTGAATTCAAAATTATTTATATGCATAATCATTAATGATCAGTTGCAAATGTACTAGGATATCTATTTCTGTGAATATTAATAGAAATTAAATTAGGAATTAATTTACAAATATTTATTGATATATCACCTGTATAAATCAAGACATGAAGAAAACAAATGGGGAAACATAACAGTTTCTAACTCCGTGGCATGGAAGGGATACTGTTCTACTTTAGATATAAAGTGTCCCCCATAAGTCTCACATGTTCAGAAGTCAGTTTGGAAAATTAATTGCATGATAAGGAGATGTGCTTAATCCAATAACAACATGTGTTGATGCAGGTGGTATCTGGTCAGAGGAATGGGTGACTGGAAGCACCACCGGGAAGGATGTATTCTTGTCCCAAGCATTTCCCTTCTCTCTCTGCTTCCTGGCTATCACCAGGTGAGCAAATCTCTTTGGCCATTTTTCTTCCCTAGAGTCAACCAGCCATAGACTGAATCCTTGGAGTCAAAATGAACCTCTCTTTTCATGGATTGTGGGTTTTGGGCATTGTGCCTCAGTGAATGGTAGTACAAAAGTGAAAAGATAAAGTAATCTTAATCATTGGCATTCATTGCATGCATTTTTATTATTACTATAATTTTTTTCAATACTTAAAATCATAAGAAATAAAGATTACATGCTGCATGATTTCAAATGTATGTTTGGAATAAAAGTACTCAGAAGCAGAAGGCAGATTAGTGGCTGCCAGGAGCTCTACATGGAATAGCCTGCTGGTTGGAGAGAAGTAGACATGATTTTAAAGACCAAGAAGAGTTCTTGGGAGGTTGAAATTTCAGGATGTTGACTGTAGTAGCAAAGGAGAAGCTAAAGAGTTGATTAGATAATGTAGAACTTATTTCCAGTTTTGTTCCAAATGTTTGTCTTTTCAGAGCACAAATGTTGGAATCCTAAAATCTAGTTGTGAAGCATTTAGGTGATGATTAGCAACCATATAAAAGAAACTACAGAAAAGTACTTCACTACTTCTCTAACCTGAGGACAAAAATGAAAAAAATCTCCCTATACATTCAAGAAAGTCAAACCTCATTAGACATACAACCAAGCACTGCTTGGTCAAGGACTTAAAGGGCTTCAGAACTGTGTGACACAACATCTGCTGATTACACACTCACTTTTCAGTATTTTTCTAATCACAGCCTCGAGTAGTTAAAGCACCTCTGATATTCTCCATCAGACTCACAATAAATGAAATCTGGGAGACCTAAACGCACTTATTGTGTCAGTCAATATCATAGATCTGATGTAATATTTTTTCCAAGTGTTATTGCTAGGAGTAAATAGATAAATGTATATAAGGAACAACTCTGTGGGATCTCTAACAACTGTAGGTAAATGTATAATTTCCTCAATTAAAACTCAATTAAAAGAGGATTTTTGAATTCCAGCTGGAGACTAGATTTCAAGCGGAGCTGTTCTGTGGATAGTTTCAACTATCTGAACATCAATTTTAATCTAAAGAAGTAAAGATGCTTACCACAAAGTTACTATTACATATATCCTTTCATCCTTTCATTTTTTAGTCCAAATATTAGAAATGCAATGTGTCACATGTATTGTGTAAACCACCTGAAAATGTGAAATCCTCTGTTCTTAGTATCATCAATGGCAGTAGAGGTAACATTACGCCTCCTTTTACTGTTAATGTTAAAACTAACAATAAAGAGAGATTCCAGACCCCCAAGATATTCTTGGGCCAGTAACAGAGCCAAACTTCCAGAGATACTGTGACTTGAAAAGACTGACAGAAACAAAGACTGCTAAAGACGTAAAGCACTGGCTTCCAACTTGTGTGTCTAGAAGGCAGAACTCTAAAGCTCAGGACATTTGGACATTAAACTGCAGTCCTGAAAGTTGCTTAGGGGTCTCACAGAAGAGGAAAGGCTTTATGGGTCAGGACAGCAGAAATGCAAAGACTCACAGACCTGAGAGAAAACAGGAATTGCTGAAAACCTACAACAATTTTCTCCAAGGTAACAAAGGGCGGGAGAGGGCAAAGAGAGCCCGTGACACGAGGATGACCATGACAAGTAAGCCCGGAAACACCTTCATTGGGTATGGATGACTCAGAAGCAATACACAGTACTCTGTACAGTACACAAAAGTATATGGATTGTAACTAATATAAAAAATGTACATTTTATAGATGAGCTAACAGCAATAACAACCTACGCAGGTAGTAATATTCCATATATCATTCTACGTCTTTTAATAAAAACCTCATTTAACTGAGCTAGTTACTTTTCAAGCAAAACTGAATAATCAATGTGCTAGACGCATTAATCTGTGAGAGGAAACAAGGTTCCCTAGGTGATGCTCAGAGGATAATCAGGAATTTTCTTTAAAGCTGAAAGTATTAACCAATTCTTCAGTAGATACAGCACAATATCTGTTATAATCCATGAGCCTTTTCATGAATTCTGAAAAGTATGAAGCACAAAAGAAGTTTTAATGAGTATGTACTGTCTTTGAATTCCAGGAGCTCAACAATGGTGAGGAGGACAAATATCTACCTGAACAAATCAAAAATAATAAAAACAATGATACATATGAGGGATATGAATCAATTTTTTAATGATATCAGTTCTTAGAGAGGAAATCTGATTCATCCCAGAAAAGGTGAAAATCCAGGGCTTTTTTTTTTTTTCTCTCTCTCCCTCTCCCTTCCTTCTCTTCCCCTTTTCTCCCCTTTCCCTCCACCCCTTTTCCTCAATCCTTCTATCTCTGCCTCCCTATTGAAGTATGAAGGGTGTTCGAAATTGTGCAGAGATGTGTAGAACGTGGTGAAGTTTGGTTGACACACACAATGATAAAATGATCACCAGAACCAAAGTAATAAATATTCCTTCCACTGGCAAAAGTTTCACCTAGCCAGTCTCCTTTTGATTTGAGATGCAGGCTGCTTTGCATGGGAGGCAGGTGTATATAATTTTAAATCTACTCTTTTAAGTAAAGTTTAAAGGTACAAGGCATCAATACCCTGACGTTGTATGGACATCTTGCCACACATTAATCACACATTGAAGCATAATCACTTTACCATGCAAAAGCAGCATGGGCAGCATTTTTAAGTACAAATAACTAAACATAAATAAAACTGGAAGTATCATTTAAAAATGAATAGAAGTGTTATTTGGGGAATAATTAATGGCACTGAACTTCTAAAATATGTGGCTGCCACGTGTGCCAGATAGTGAAGGAACTTCCAGTAAAAGCCTCGGAACATGGTCTTAATGTTATAAGACTGGACAGTCAACTACCTTTCAGCTAGATGAGTATTCAGGTGGTCATGGTAAACTCAGTGACTGAAGCAATACAATGTCATCAATCAAAATTAAGGGAACAAGGCAATCATTTTGTCACTAATTCATGAAAATTTATCTTTATTCTCTCTTAAAATGTACTTATATACATATCCTTTAGCACATTTTTTGTTCATTGATCTTGTTTGCCGCAACGTAAATTTCTTGAAGCCAAATTACATTTCATAAATTCTCTAGTTTCCCCACTCATGTAGGCAGCTTCCAAAAAGTCGATGAAATCAATAATCTCTACTAATAATCTCTAAGATGTAACAGGAACTTGGAACAACAGATCAACATGCAATTTGATTAAAATGCTACTTTTTGCACACCTGAGCCAATATAAAATTTTTCATTCTGCAATCAAAAACATTACAATGAATGGTGAATCCTATCATCTTTTTCAGTTACAAATAATGTTATAAATTTATCATATGATAAATGCACACACATATTTGAATACTCAATCACATATAAGTACTCAGAAGGAATCTATATCACCATATATTTGTCTAATACTTCCATACAATTAGGTATAAACTACAGATAATAATCCAAATGCTTCTATTTTCTTATACATTAGAATGAAACAAAATGCAATATTTTCTCTTTGTGAGTGAAGTAGTATTATTTAAAATTACCAATATTCAGAATATGATTGAGCTGGTACATCACTGGTGTCACTTTTGAGACAGGTTCTCACTTTGTAGCTCAGGCTGGCCCTGATCTATGTAGCCCAGGTGAGCCATGAACTGACAGCAATCCCAAGTGCTGGGATGACAGGCATGAACCACCAAGATTATTGGTGGGCGTCTCCACAACTGGCATTGTTGTATGTGGTCACCGGGAATTGAACCTGAGCTCTTGCGCTTGCAAGACAGGTGCTGGAATCACTGAGATAAATCCTCATCCCCATGATGTCATTTTTTAAAAAAATAATTGATTTTATTGGTACATTTTATATACACATCATCATTAACATTAACCAATTTGAACCAGTATATGACATATCTTATTCCTCATTTATTCCCATTTCCCTGCCTATCCCCACCCTCTACATAAGCTTTGTTTCCTTTTCTTAACATCGTATTTTCTCTCACATTGTATATCGCAACCCTTTATCATTTGAATATTTTCTATTTCACTATCATTATAACATAATTATCTTACTATTCCTGTGATCTAAAAAAGGTGACTGTACATTCTAAGTGTGAAATCACTCCCAGAATTCACTAGTGAACTTCAAATTCATTTTACATGGTTAGATACAACTTGGCCAGTGAAATTTACATGTTTGTTCCCAGAAGAGGGTACTGGACATGAGCAGACTGATAAAACCATGGGTCATAAAACATTTTCATGAAGTCTGTGAAAACTTGTGAATATATACTGACTGTTTATAAGGAGTTAGTAGAAATTCATGTTAACAGTTTAGGTCACTGATTCATCTATTTATTTGAATTATTTTATTAATTTTTTGAGGAATATTGATGTTTATATTGTACTTTTCTACCTTTTACTTATACAATTCGTGTTGTAAACGTGAAAGTGAAAGTACTAGGCTGCCCTTCTGGCACATAAAATGAGATACATATGGGCTTTCTTGCTACAGAATTTTATACTTTGACCCCCATTAATTTGAAATTTAGAAAGAGAAAAACAGGATCTATTCTTTTAATTTTGGGGCCTTGATCAGTATATGAATCTTTCTCAAAAAACCTTCAATAATTTTGAAAAGTATATTGAAAATAGACCATTAAAATGACAAAGCTAAACTTAAAAATCCACAATAAAAGGTAGAGTGGTTTCTCCTTTAGTTCTAAGTCATCTAATGTGGACATATGTGGAGGAAAGGAAATGTTAAAACAATTTCAATTATTCATGTAATTTACATGAAAGATTCACTATTTCCCTTATAATGAAATTGAAAAAAAAATCACACCTAAAGTAGCTTTATAAAATTATTTTTTCAAATGATAGGAGAATTTTTCTAAGTCAAAATATAAGACTACACCAATTTGAGCAATTTGGTGAAGATTATAGTCTTAATAGTAGTAAAAAATGATGTACAGGGCTGGGGAGTTAGCTCAGTGGTTCCGGCGCCTGTCTTGCAAACACAAAGACCCGGGTTTGATCCCTGGTCACCACATACAATACTGGGCATGGAGACTGACGCCTAGCAGCAATAAATACCACATACCACAGTGCTGGGCATGGTGGCTCACTGTAATCCCAGCACTTGGGAGGCAGAGGCAGGAGGATTGTGATGTGAGTTTGAGGCTGAGCTCAGGGCCAGCCTGAACCACAAAGCGAGATCCTGTCTCAAAAAACCTAAAAAAAAAAAAAAAAAAAGTTATACAATTTAATGTTTTTATTCTTTGACATCATGCCTCGTTTTCATATATACAATAACTGATAATGGGAAAGATAAGCTTCAATTTGTTTTCTAAAATTTATTTTCTTGGTATGCTTTATACATACATTATGATCAAATTTCACATTGAGAGTTTCTATTTGTACATGACACATCTTGATTCTTATTTTTTCCCTTTCCCCTGCCCTCCCTACAACTCTACCCTCTATATGCATAAGGTTTGTTTCCTTTTTTACCAATTAATTTTTTACTCCTTTCTTTATTTTTCCTTACCCGCCCTTTCCCTTTTCCTTTTGGAGCATTTTCTTCCTATTTCATACTACTTATCATATATTTTGACATTCATTTACTCCTTCAGTTTTTCATACTAAAGAAAAGATTCTATTTACACATCTATATCCTATTAATTTTACTTATGAATATTTCCCAAAGGTACATCTATTTGAGTATAAATGATTCAAATTCAAATTTATCATCCCTTATGGCTGAGTAATATAGCATTTTCTAAAAACAAACAAACAAACGAACAAACACAAACACCCACACCTTCTTTATCCAATCTCTAGTTCATGAACCTTTGAGTTGTTTCCAAGATTTAGCTATTTCAGACTGAACTACCATAAACATAGGTGCACATATGTTGCTTTGGTATGATGCTTTAATTCTTTTGTGTATATGCCTAGCAGAGAAATAGCAAGTTGAAACGGGACCTCGAATCCTCATCAGATTCATCAGTTTGACCAAGGCTACAGTCACCTAACTCTCTTACATGAATGTGCACATTCTGTGAGTGACAGACTTTCTTCAACTCTACAACACTCCTTGTCCCTGTGAATGGAGAAAAAGAGTGAAAAGAAATTATACACCTAGGTGTTTTATGAGGATTTTCCTCTTTGCTTCAGAACAACAAACAAAAACAAAAACTAGATTCACAGAATCATGTTGTTTTTGTTTAGTATGAAAAATAGAATAAGAAGGTAGTTTTCTCTTTTCTTTCTTTCTTTTTTTTTTACTGTAGGCAATTTTAAAGTATATTTTGTGAATCACATGTCATACTGAATGGCAGGTAGTTCTTTATTGTGGAGTCAGTGACATTCAAAAAGCAAAGGAAAGGAGACTGATGTAGTCTGACCCAGTTTCAAAACAATGTTTATGGAAGAAACAAAGAAAAGTGAATGACATGTTTCAAACTGAAAGAACTACAAAGATCTCCAAAACAGGAAAACTATACAAAGCAAAATGTGCACAAAAGAAAATAGAAAAAAAAAGCTCTAATTTTCTGACAAAGATTTGCAAGTTAAGGTCTTAAGTAATTAGTATTCAAAGGATGAGACAAGAAACTAAAGACATCCTTTTAAATTTATTTCATAGAATTAGAAGGGTCCAAGTTTTGCATTAAATGCATAGTCAGCTTAAATCCTGTAAAAGTACTAGAGAAGAATGCTTTCAGTTCATTTTCCTTGTAAATAAATTATTAATTATAGTTTGGTCTAACTTCTGAAAATGCTTATCTGTGAGATCACACTTTTAAAATGTGTCATCACAATGAGTATTTTCATTTAACAGGTTTCTGTTTGTCTTTAGAGACAATCTCTTTGAAAAATAAATGTCTTTCACTTGATGTTTCTGTGCATAACCATGCTTCCTACGGAAAGGGTATTTGTATCTGACACTGCATCATGATTTTTTAGGTTAAAACTGTTTTATGGGATTAAATAGGGCCCTTGGAAGACAAACCAAGTGGAGAGGATGGAACTTTGATGAGGAGGATTATGGCCTTACAAGAACCCTGCTTTCTTTCTTTGTCCTCTGTTATGAAAGGTGTAATAAGGTGATCATCTGCAGCAGAGCAAGAGGGCCTTCACCAGGACCTCAGCGAGCTGGCTCCCCGATCACAGATTTCTGTCACCCAGAACTATAGGAAATAAACACACTATTTAAAGCACTCAGTGCAGGATATTCATTATAGTCCCTCAGCCCACGACAGTGTATAAATGGACTTGTTAAATGAACACTCTAATAGGATAAAATTAGCATGCATTTAAAACATGCTTAATTATTCCAGATATTATGCCTTTGGAACAAAGTAGAAGTTCTCTTGAATCTCTACAAGAACTATGAAATTTCCATATACATTTGCCAAAATCACTTTCCCCTGCAGCAAAGTCAAAGTCAGGCTTATCTGGAAGCCTCCAATGTCATTTGGGAATAAGCAAAGTTGGAAAAATCCAAAACTGTAATAAACAAAAAAGGAAACAAAGATTATGTATATAGGGGGTGAGGGGGTTGCAGGTCAGGCCAAAAGGGGAAAAATGAGAATCAAGTCATATCATATTCTGGTACAAATTCTCGGTGTTGAATGCGATGAAGGTATGTATTCATAATATACCAATAAAAATTTAAATTAAAAAAATCCAAAACTGAAAATGCAAGCTGATTATATTTTAAAGGAAGCTGCACACATTTCAGATTTTATCACTTTCTCATTGATATTTGCTACCAAGTGATTCTTCTGTAGACTTTCATTTTATCCATATAATTCTCTGGAATTTTTACCTCTGCAAAATGCAACCTCTACTATCTACAACCTACTGCTCCCAGTACTACTTAACAATTCCTTCCACCTCAAAAAGCACTCATAGTTAAAATGTTTGTTTGCTTTTCTTCAGTACCGGAGATCGAACTCTGGTCCTTGAGCGTCCAAGGCAGGCATGGTACCACTTGAGCTAAATCCTCAGCCATGTTGAACTCTTGACCACATAACAGAGTCCATAATGGTTGTGATGAATCTGTTGCCAATCCTAGCACTCACAAAATGCATCAAGTAAGAAAATGTGGTTCTGTTAGCAATTCCTAAAAACTGGACTGTCTCAAAAATGTGCAATGCACAAAGAAAACAACTACACTAGCTTCAATAGGGGTATCAAACCTAAATCATTTCCCTGAATCAATTATGTCACAAAAAATGTGCTATCTTGATTTTTAATATAAAAATGGACAGCAACAAAATAGGGTGGAAGAAAGAAACCATATTAGCTTGATTGCATCTAGTTTTCAGGATCTTCCAGGCTCTTCAGAAACAAATGGTTTTAACGTGTCCAATAACTGAAGCCTGAAAACTGATGAATAAGTCTATTACAATGACCTTGATTTTGAGATAAAGTTATTTGAGGTCACTATCCAGAAACAAATTTGTAATAAAGCAAATGCAACCCCAGATAGAATGACTGTCTTTTAAAAATCAAACAACAAATGCCACAAAGGCTTGAGAAGAAAAAAAGAAAAGGACCCTTCCCAGTTTTGGAGAGAGGGCAGATAAGTACGGTAACTAGTGAAATCATTGTGGAGATTCCTCAACAAACTACAACTGATGTTCCACTTTACCCAGGTGCTCCCCTTAATCTGGCTTCCTGAAAAGGTTAAAAATTATATCACAATAATACATGCAATTATCTTATTAGATATGGGTTACAACACCATGGAATCTGCTATAAAACAAGTTCTTTACCATCTTCATATCAATCTTATTAGTCTTTATATTCATACATACAGTAAAACTACACACTTTATGGAAAGTAAAAAGAAAGCATATTAGTTGACATTTATGAGTGTATCCATTGGCAGATAAGTGAAAAATTGGGATATATACACCTTCAATGAAATAATTGTCACCTAACAAATAAGGAAATTTTCACACATACTACAAGACGAATGAGGCTTGAAGATATTGGGTTAAATGTAATAATCTAGACATGAAAAACATACACTGTTAGATTCTATTTATGTCTGGTACATCTAGTAATCAAATTAAGAAAAGTAAGGAGTTTAAGATGTGTAACAGTGACTAGTGACAAAAGAAAGTAAATCATTAATAGTTATTTATTCTGAGAATATAAAAATATGCAGATGAATAGCTATGATGAGCAAATATCTCTGAATGTTCTTACTGTCATAGTTAACACTAAAAATATTTAAAAGGATAAACATTTTTCACTGTAAAAAGTTATAAATAAATCCACAAATGACAATAAATTTTACATTTAATAAAAGGAAGCAAATATCAGAATACTGAAATAAATAGAAATGCAATAAATTTTAAACAATTGAAATTAGTGATAATAGTATTCCACAATTTGAGATTTGGTAATAACACCAGCATGAGGCTGAGGATTTAGCTCAGTGGTTCTGGTGCTTGCCTTGAAAGGGCAAGACACCGAATTAGATCCCTAGGATCAAAAACAGAAACAAAAAAATACTAACAAACAGAAACAACAAAAAAACCTAAGTATGATTTCCATGTTTGGCAGTTTCACTGCAAAATGTTCAAGTCCATTTTCCCATGATGACGATAACTTTCATACAGGTAAACTATCATGCTTACTGCCTTCTTCCTCTATAACATGTATTCATGTTACAGTAACCTGATATCAATGAACTTTGCTAATTCCTTTACTCACTACTAAACAAGATGGTAAGTTTAACTCATAATTTATAAAGTTTCAATAAGAATTTCTATAATTTGTTTCTGAATACAAATCTTAGATTTCTTCATAAGAGCTACTGAACTAATACAAGACAAATTTTAGAGGGACCTATGAGGTCCATGTCTGATGTTTACTTTGATACATATCACCAGGAAGGAAGCCAATACAAGCTCCGAAGTTCTTGAAAAATTCACACCATTCAAAATCTATCGTACTTTCTACACTCAAATTCTTGGCTTAAAAAATGAAATAATTGGGTAATAAATTTTTCTCCATTTTTTTCGCTAGCATCATTGTTCATAAAATTTCAATTTTTATTATCACATATTAGAGTAATTTTATTGTAATCTCTTTGAATTTTTTGAAAAGTCACAAAGGGAAAACAAAATATCAAAAGCAAGTATTATTTTGACTAATTATTATAAAATATTTTCACTTCCAAATTTAAAATACTTTTCCATAATCTGCATTTGCATACTTGTTTCAATGAAACTCCCATGTTAATGTCAAAATTTTTATTTTTTAATTTTTTTTTATTTATTTTTTTTTTTTTAGGTTTTTTTGAGACAGGGTTTCGCTTTGTAGTTCAGGCTGGCCTGGAGCTCAGCCTCAAACTCACATCACAGCAATCCTCCTGCCTCTGCCTCCCGAGTGCTGGGATTCCAGGAGTGAGCCACCACGCCCGGCACTGTGGTATGTGGTACTGGTTGCTGCTGGGCGTGAGTCTCCATGCTCAGTATTGTATGTGGTTACTGGGGATCATACCCGGGTCCTTGCACTTGCAAGACAGTCGCTGAAACCACTGAGGTAAATCCCTGGCCTTTTAGACTTTTTTTTGAGACAGAGTCTCGCTTTTAGAGTTCAGGCTGGCCCTGAGCTCAGCCTTGAATGCACCAATCCTTCTGCCTCTGCCTCCCAAATGTTGGGATTATAGGAGTGAGCCACCACACCCAGTATTGTGATATGTGATACTGATTGCTGGTGGGTGTGAGTCATGACTCCTGGCATTATACGTGGTTAATGGGGATTGAACCTGGGCCCTTGCAATAGCAAGGCAGGCACCAGAACTACTAAGCTATATCCCTGGCCAATGTCAGAAATTTTAAATGCCAGTGTTATCTTCCTAAATGAAAACCAAATAATTTTCCTAATCATTTTAAGCCTGGAACTCTGTTCATCTTTCTGTTTCCTCATTGCTCATATTTCATTTTGAAACACTCTTAATTAAAAAATTTAGAGTTCATCAATAGCCCCACAAAATTCTTCCATTTTTTACCAATGTTTCATTTTTACTACTTTGATAACTAGCACGCTTATTTCTTTTCCCCTTATTTTTCTTTTCTCATTCAATATGTATTCCTAATTTTATATATGACACTACAAGTTCCTTCCCTCTGTCTCCTTTTTTTTTGAGACAGTTTTGCTTCTGTAGCTCAGGCTGGCTTTGAGTTGAGCCTCAAACTCACAGCGATTCTCTTGTCTCTCTGCCTTCCAAGTGCTGGGATTACAGGTGTGAGTCACCATGCCCAGCACTGTGGTATGTGGTTCTGATTGCTGGTGGTCATGAGTCTCCACACCTGGCATTGTTGTATATGTTTACTGGAGAATGATCCCAGGCCCTTGCACTTGTGAGGCAGGTGCTGGAACAATTGAGCTAAATCCTTGGCCCTTTTATGTTCTTTTTCTTCATGTTTGCATTGACTCACATGAAGATATATCATGTTTGGTAAAAATGCTAAGACCTCTGTCTTAGTGACTGCTCACATTTGGGACTATGTATTTGTAAGCAGAAATCTTCCAATTCTTCTTCCATAACCCTCAAGACCATTCATTATGTTTAGAAATGCATTCTCACAAAACTTCTTTCTCATTTGCTTTTTCATTTTCTTGGCTTATTAGTGATATTATCCTTTCAGTTTCTCAAGATCAAATTTTTGGAAGTATTTCTGATTCTCTAAATGTTCTTTAAATTTAATAAGTATTTTCCATTGTCCTTGCAAAATATTTATCGAATATACCATTCCTATCAAGACTTGTTCCTACCACTTTATCAACAAAAGTACGAAGGGCTATCAGAGTACCAGCTATTATTTCAATATTACCATATTTTTAGTTCTTGGGAAATACTGTTGGCTTCTATTCTTCTACCACTTTCTACCACCTTAACCATAAAATCTGTGTATTTACAAAGACCTGATGAACTAAAACTGCCTAAAAGAAGGTCCTAGCTATTATCATAATATTTTAGAGCCACAGAGGGTGGTTTATTTGGCCTCTATTCATTGTAACTAACCCTTCATCTTTCCTACTTTTTGGCATATTTCACTATTTCCTTTTATTGTTAAATTGCTTTTATTGGTGTATTCTACAACTCCCAACGCCCTTTTTCTGTCTCATCACTGCCAACTGTTATTTCTTCATAAGCCACTGTGTCTCCTATTTATTCATTGAATTTTCCTGGATTTTGATAGTTATTGAAAAGCTGTTTTGTGACTATCTAATAATACATTAGTTTGTAATTTCATTCCTTTCCATGTTTTTTCATAAAATTCTTAAATCTCTCTGCCATCTATCTATCCACTTCCCTACTTCCCTACCTATATTTCTGGTATTAGATACATTGGATTCTGCATACATTAAATATAGATATATGTAATATACCCAGTTATAGCTTTTATCAGAGCATATGTTATGTGGCAATTGTTTATTAGTGTTATTGCTATGAGTTGTAACTAGGTACATGTATTTAAATATAATACAAATTCTATAATTCAGAAAATATTTTCTGAAATTAATGGAAAATGAAAAATTTGCAAGATCAGGTTCAATTCATAGAATATTCATAGGAAAGGACTTCCCTGCTTTAATACTGTTCATTGTTGAATAAAACTATGAGGTATTTTACCGGACTTGGTGTTTTACTTTCACCTGATCAAAATATTAGAAAATTTTATAAACCAGTTGTTCATTTCATTTCATTTGTTCAATGTATGGCATTCATAAGGATGGAGACCTTGATTTTTAAAAATTATTCCTACTTGCATGAATTTAACATTAACATATTTTTGTGTACCAGACAATAACATCATCATCACTTTGTGAATGCGCTTTTAAAAAAGTCATATCTATACAATATTTTTTTTGTTCTTAGGACACATGCATACAGACTAAATGTCTACCTAAGCCATGCACGCACGTGCATGTGCACACATACCACACATACTCTGTTCCACTAAATTGCTATACTCTACAGTTTTATGATGGTAATTGTCCAATGATGTGTTTTAGGAGCAACAAAAGAAGATTTAAAAGGCATGGCATGCAATATACTTTCTCCAAGAAAGGTAGATGGAGAAGTGCGTGTGGGGATGGGAGAATTGCAGAATTATCACCAGATAACAGAACTTACTTGTGTCAGAGTTGTATGATTATATATTGGTGCACTTAAGAAAAGAAATACTCTCATTCATGTAAGGAAGAGTAAGATCTCTTCTGCTTCATAATTAGTGCACTACAGAAATATCTTAGTTAAGAAAGGCTGAAAAAGCTTTTCTGGGCTGGGGATGTGGATCTCTGTTAGCATGCTGCCTTAATATGTTTGGAGGACTAGGTTCCATATCCAGCACTACAAAAATAAGTAAATTTGATATAATATTTACAGTTATTATATTTCACCATAAAGTTTTTGCATAATTTTCTGAACTGAGTGGATATCTGCATGTATAACTTACATTCCTCTACTCCTAGAATGTGACCTGCCTGTTAAAGACACATCAATATCCATTATGATTAAATCATATATATTTATTTTTTATATAAATTAATGAATTTAACTAACTTCAAGGTGAGGTCTGTACAACAACTACAGCACAAGAGCAATGGAAATCTCTGAGGAGATGCAATGGGTTTCTGAATAATCTCCATATTGAATATAATTAAAATTATATTTTAGTCATATTCTTAGCTACATGAGATTGAGCTGAGGGCCTTTGAAATGAGCTACATCAAAGCTCTTGATTATTTTTTATTTTGATACATGATATCACTAAGACAAGGTTGGACTTCAACTTTCAAACACCCAGCCTCAGCCTCAGAGACTGCTGGGATCACAAGCATGTAGCACAATGTCTGTTCACACTTATATTTTTATCATGCATCATTTTTTAAAGTACTGTTATTCTCTGAAGTTAGTTTTTAATTTCAAGAAAAAAAATTGCATTCCTCTTGAAATGACAAACGATCTATCTATCCACTTCCCTACTTCTCTACCTATATTTCTGGTATTAAGTACAGTTTAGCAGATTGACTCTGAAGATACAGTTTAGCAGGTTGACTCTGAAATATTATTAGGCTATTGAAATATAACAGTACTTTTGTATTTTATTCTGTATTATAGGGTTAAACTTGGAATGACAAAACACTTGGGAATGTGTGCAGATAAATTTGATTTAAAAATTCATATAGTTAGTGCACTAACTGAAAATATTAGCTTTACCTTTAAGAAAATTCTACCATCATTTATTACCCAGAGAATGGCACAAAACAAAAGGACACTAGAAACAAGCCACTGGTTACTGAATAAGAACTCAGTACTACGAACACGAAATATCACAAGATGCTGTTCAGTGATTACTTTGGAAAACAATGACTTTTTAAACTTCATTTGGAGATGCGTATCTTTCCTAGGGTATGTGTCTTTATGACATAAATTCTGTTCTCCTTACCTTTTATCTTGACCTCAGGTTATAATACACACTATGATTGTCAAATAAAAAATGCAATAAACCAATATCAATGATGGTAACACAAATGTCTCCAATATTCAAAATACAGTGATCTAAAGCAATTGATCAATCTCATCTCTCCTTCTAATATCTTTAGTTTTACAACAAATTTACAACTGTGTTTGGCTGACATTAAACTGACTTCCCAATATTTACTAGAATATTTGTTTTTGAAATTTAAACTTTTATTGGTACATTATATATACACATTATGATCACAATCAACATAGAGAATTTGTACCAGTATATGACACAACTTAATTCTCATTTTTCCCACTCCCCCACCCAACTTAAACCACACTCATCTACATAAGCTTTGTTTCCTTTTTATTTTACCATCACATTTTTCTTTCACCTTGTTACATTCCATTACCCTTTAAATATTTTTATTTCACAATATATATCATACATTTCAGAACTCATTTATATCTTCAATTTTTCATACCAAAAATGATATGGTATTTAAACATTTGTGACTTATTTATTTCAGTTATGAGTATGTCCTTAAGATAAGTCCATTTGAGTATAAATGACTCAAACTTATCTTTCTTTATGGGAGAGTAATACTCCATTCTATAAAAGAATCTCATCTTCTTTATCCAGCTTCCAGTTGATGGTCATTTGGGTTGTTTCCAAGATTTAGCAATCACACATTGAGCTGTTATAAACATGAGTAGACATATGTCACTCATATGATATGAATCTTTCTTTTGTGTATATTACCCACATGGGAATAGCATGGTCAAATTGTACCTCTAATCCTATTTTTTTGAGGAATCTCCACATTGATCTCCACAGTGCTTACACCAGTGTGCATACTCACCAGTAGTGGAGAAGGGTTCCTTTATCTCTGCAGCCTTGCCAGCATTTGTTGCTGGTGGGTGTCCAAAGCCATACTACTTTTTTAATTGTACAGGTTCAGTGGATTATCTCTCATTAAAATGGCTACAGGAAAACGAGAACTGGTCTGGTCATTTAAAGTAAAAATAAGTAGACACAATGAGAAAGCGAAGCTTAAGCCTTATATTTCTATTTCAGTGCTTTTCAATATTTATCTACTCCAGGTTAGTATCGCTTTTCCTTTCACTCAACAGATAACAAGATGCTTGCTGTCCAAGACACACTGTAGAATACAAAATAGCTCAAGAGCATGGACTGAATCACAAACTTCTGCTGAGTATTCTATTTTGATCAGTTTATTTCGCTGAAGGGCAAGTAGCAGTCCTCCTGATAACCTTCATAAAAGATTAATATAAAACCTCTTTAAAACTGTAGAGTAATAATAAACCATATCTTATCACCACTTGCTTTTATTTGTCATCGAATAAGTCTTCTGAAATAAGCAGTCACAGATTTAAACTTTTAGTGCCTACAAGTAAAAGTAGTAATAACTCCTAGCTTTTGCTTCCTCATCCTCACAGTTTATCTTTCTTCAAAAATTAGTGAATCTTGGCTCAACCTATCTATGCTGACCTGCAATATTTGGTAACAGCACAACTCCTAAATTGTGCAAATAAAATAAATCCTTATATAAGAATGTCATGAACATAAATGAATTGAAGGCTAAAATTTTTTTTAAGTTTTAAAAATATTTCTGAAAATGTCAATTGAGGCTATTAAATGACATTTGCATCATGACAATGGCTTGAAGTGAATCACTACGTAGCTAGATTATTATATAGTTACCATTATAATTAATAGATACTTTACATTTCAATTAATAATCCCTTCACAGAAAGTAAAATTAATTCTGCCCATAAAAGTCACGAAGACAAACTGGACAATTCTTTTTCATACTGATCTTAAATTGAGCAGCTGTTGACCTCATAGAAAGGTTATTATATGCAAACTTATGCATGACAAAAGAATATAATGATGGTTATATTATATGCCTCATCTCAATACTTTGTAAAATCTTCATGGTTAATATATATTCCATATTAATTTTCTTAACATAGAAGTACACAAAGTACATGAAGAACAGACATAACTATTTTCAGGTTGTTCTAATTTAAATGTAAATGTTAAAAACAACATTATTAACAATCTATTCTTTGTATATATGAATCAGAAGTGAAGAGTAAAAATCATACTCATAATATTAACTAATACATTCTATATTTCATATGCAAATATGGTACATAGTCCCCTGCTTCATTATCAAGAGCTTCTCTCATATTAAAAAGCAATTTTCAGTGCATTTAGTTGAACTATTATTCCTTGTATGATAGTTTTAAAGTATTACATTTAATAAATAATTTTATCATTTACATATACTACCTAGAAAAATTTGATCACATTTAAATAATTTTGAGTTGACATATATTATCAAAATTTAGTAATTTATGCAGATTTTTTCTTAATAATTCATAATCCAGGTGTGTATAAAATGGCATAATTGAATGCACATTTAAAGAAATTTCCAGGAGAAATTTAGCATTTAGATAAATCTTAGAAAATTCCTAATACAAAATTCCTAGGATTTATAATACATACTGTACTTACATTGTGGTTCTCTCAAATTGTTAAAATCAGATGAATGCACATAATTTATAACACTAATTTATTATTTTCCTAGAAATACTAAGAAAGCTTTCTTCAAAAAACTTGAATGCAATGTTTTGAGTACACAGCCATCATTTTAGCTGTATTTGATATAACTGTTAGTTTTAAATATGACAATACTTATGGTGCATTTAAATATTAAATCTTAAATTTAAATTAAGTTAAAATCTACAATGATTCCAGATTTCCTTTGCATATCCAAGTGAAACATGCAGAATAGGGGGAAAAAAAAAAAAACTAAGCAACTGAAAGATACCATTACAAAATTAATTTTCCCTCCTACTTCATACTTATATTTTTTCTTCCACAAAAAAGTACTACCATTAGTATGACAAAATGTAAAGCACTGGTTTCATGACAATATTATTCTTTAGCTAATATTATCTTGAATTATTAATAATACCAGAACCAATAGTCACTATAATAGCCTGCTAACAACAGCAACCATTAAATGTTCTAAAATCATAAATGTTATAGAAAATAATACATTCAAATCATAGATACCATCTATGCAACCATTCAAGTCAGGTTTTATCTTAAATGTGCTAGTAATTAAAAATCAAAGATCACTATCCATAGTTAGGCAAAGGTAAGCAAATGCAAATCTCTATTGAAATTTTAAGATATTATTAGAAAAGGAAGCTTTTATTGGCTAAAAAGAATGACATATTCATATTTTGTAACAGTAGGGCTAAGAATTTTTATTTTATAAGAATTCATCAGCAAGAAAAGAATCTTATTCATCATCTTAAATTCCTCCAAATTTTACAGAGATTTGTAAAGAGAAATGTCCATATTATATATAGAACATCCCATGAGGAAATATTGTCCCTGTGTCCCTAATTTGAAATTCATTCACTGATCATAGGGACAATAAAACAAGGACACTCCCTGCTCAGTAAATCTGGAAACAGGTCATGGAGGCATCTGTTCTCCATATACCTACTTAATGAGGTCATTTGGTACACCGAGCATGCATTGGAGAGTACTTAATTTTTAGTAGGACCATTAATTTGGTTAAGAGTTAGTGAATTAAAATGATCTTTGAATGGAAATTGAACACTCCTTTGTCTGATTATTTAAAATTTATTGATATAAACTGTTACATACAGCCATTTTAAATGATCAAGAACAAACATTTTAGTCTTGTCTTACAATGTTATTCAAATAACCAAGCACTTCTGTAACCTTGGAAAGTAATTAGTACTCAACTGATTTAAGCTGTGAATACTGAATTGTCCAGTTAACATCCTCTACAGTTTTGGATTCTGAAAACACCTACCATATGTTGACTATAGGAATAGCCTTTCAAGCAGTTACCATTAATAATAAAAAAAATTATATGAGTAGAAATGCTTCACAAAGAAAACTGACCCATTCAGCAATGAGAATGCATATTCATGCAATGTCATACAGCTTGTATGTGTTTTACAATGTTGTGTTATTTTAGGTAATTACTCTATCCCATTATATATTAGATTACATCTCTAAAAAGCAATAAAGCTTGAGCTGTTTAAGGGTGGTACTTACCTTTGCAAGGTAGTTTTATATTAAACGGAGCTAAAGGAAAAGCATGGTGCATTTATAAGGTCTATAATTTTCCATTATTTGAAACTAAGGTTATTGACTATACAGAAATGGTGGCAGTGTAATTTTGCAGCCCACAGGCAGTTATCAGATTTGATACATACCAACTCCATGTATGAACATTGTAACAAACAACAAACTATTTCCTGAGCCTGGATATCAATATTTCACAGTTTAGTATAACTGTGCACAGGATTTTATTGCTAGAAGTTTCCATGTGAAATTCTCATAAAAGAACTAACCTGCCAGAAAATCTACACTTCAGAGAAAGTAATGAGCCTAGAGAAATCTTGGGCCAACAGAATCTTGATCCAACAGCCATTCCTATAATGAATGGCACCACTTGTAAGCCCATGGGGAAGACAGGATGCTGTGAGTGGACAGAATGAAAATGTGTGTCAGGAGAACACAACCTGGATTTCAACAAGACATTAGTGCCTAGGCATGGAACAATTGTCAATGTAGTTCTAAAGTTAGGAGAAAAGGAATCTAAAAAGGTCTCTGTAAAATACGTGTAACAATAGTACTAGGCCAACATTGATAGTTCAGACAGTTTGATGGAGTGTCCTCTTTTGTACTCTGGATTAAGAGGGCTGTGCAGCTGGCTTAGTCACAATTCCTAACATGTCCTTCAAGGTCAGTGCAATCTTGTCCTGGCCTGATGTCTCTGCCACGTTTTCACCATGCTAAATCATTACAAAGTTATTTTATTTTCAACAAGTACTGAACTCTCACAACTTGAGGCTTTCACACAGCCACCTTCTTCCACAGATTTATACCCCTAAAATTATTTTTTTTAAGGTTTTTTGAGACAGGGTCTTTGTGGTTCAGGCTGGCCCTGAGCTCAGCCTCAAACTCACATCACAGCAATCCTCCTGCCTCTGCCTCCTGAATGCTGGGATTATAGGCATGAGCCACCACGCCCGGCACTGTGGTATGTGGTGCTGATTGCTGCTGGGCATGAATCTCCACACCCAGTATTGTATGTGGTTACTGAGGATCGAACCCGGGTGCTTGTGCTTGCAAGACAGGCGCCAGATCCACTGAGCTATATCCCCGGCGCCCCACCCCTAAAATTTTTGAAGAGAATTCTCCAGCCTAGGACAGGGTTCAATCACTTCTTGGAAATACGAACTCAAATGCCCTGGTGTTGTCTCTCATTGTATCTTTTAATTTTGCTGTCATCATACCTGTTATCAAAATGTATTAGGTGTTGTTCAAGTGGTTTAAATTCATAAGATCAGAAACACTTTTGATGTAATAAAATTTATTTTTCTTTTTTACCATCAGAAGTCAGCAATATGACTAGTACATATTTTTTAAAAATTTTTTGAATCTTTATTGGTACATTACATATACATATCATGTTGACACTCAATACTGAGAATCTGTACCAGTTTATGACACAAGTTCATTGTAATTTCTTCACCACTTCCCCACCTACCCTGCAGCCTCCCACCCTTATACACATAGGCTTTGTTTCCTTCCTTTTATGACCATTATATTATTTTTACCCTCATTATTTCCTGCTACACCCCATTTCCCTTGGATATTTTCTATTTCACAGTATCTACTATATATTTTAGAACTCATTTATATTTTCAGTTTCTCATATCAGAGAAAAGGTATGATATTTACACATCTGTAACCTATTTGTTTCAGTTATGAGTATGTCCTGAAGGTACAAACATTTTGTTATAAATGATTCAGTCTCATCACTTTTTATAGCAGAATAATACTCTATTTTATAAAAGAACCACATCCTCTTTTTTCAGTCTCCAGTTGATGGGCATTTGGGTTGTTTCCAAGATTTGCTCTCACAAACTGAGCTGCTATAAACATGGGTGCATATACGTCACTGTGATATGAATCTTCTAATTCTTTTGTGGACAGATAATATGATTTTAATAAACATAAAGAGTTCAAAAAAACATTAACCTGAATGTTGAAACTAGTAATACACACTATTGTATTAAGATACAACAATGAAGAACCACATACCTACCAATAAGAATATTTGATTCAATAAAGGATTATTACTTCTTACAACTAACTTTATTTATTTATTTTTTCATCCAAATAATACCTTTAATTGGGCGTCAAGCCTGTAAAGACTTGTAGTGCTCTCATGTAAGGAGTAAGTACATGGATGAAGATGAAATCATGAAGATTTTACTGTCTTTTATCAAACTGATTTTACTAGAGGCAGATAAAGAAAACAATAAAATAAGATGGACTTTTGTTAAAAGAAAACCAGTATGGATATTTATTTCTGAAAATTTCCTATATTCTTTGAAAGAGCTAACACAGTAGATATTTCATTAGGTTAAAATACAAGAATATGATTCCTTGCAAATATGTTGAAAATGTGTTCATACTCTTAGAATGCAAAAAGTATCTTATTAATTTTATATGTGAATTATATGACAATTTTTCAGACTCTTTAACATAAATACAACTTTAATATATTGTGAAAATAGGAAAAATTTGTTTCCTAGAGGTGATTACATCACATAATTACTGTTAGTCATAAATATATGCATTTTATTTTCAGGCCTCCTTACCAATATAAAAATTGAAAACAAAATACATATTTCTCTCTCAAAACATTCAGTAATTATTGTATTAGTATGCTAGGGGTATCAGGACAATACACCATAGACCTTGGAGTTTAAACAAGAGCAATATGTCCCAGGTTTTGCACAGATGGTCTTCCTTGAGCACAAATGCTCAATAAAGTTGGTTCCTTCTGAGGGCTCCCAGGAAGAATATGCCCCACACTTTTCTCTTAGTTCCTGGAGTCTGACAGCCATTTCCAAATCTCTTGGCTGCTGCTAATCACTCCCCCTAAGTATTTTACTCACTGTCCCTTCCCGTCTCCATATTTCCCTTTCCCTGTCTTTTGTGATAAAGACACAAGTCACACAGGTTTAAGCTCCAGCCTAGTGAACTAACTTTAACCTCACTTCCTCTTTACAGACCCAGTCTCCAAAGCTGGCCACATTCTGAGGTACTGGATGCTATAACCTCAATATAGAAATTTTGGAAGGAAAGACAATCAAACCGTAACTGGTGATTTGCTATACTAGGGGGTCTTTATTTCAATTCAATATGGCACATAACTGTACAGCTCTTTGATGAAAATATACAGAACATTTTCTTAATTTCAAAGTTAATTTTTCACATTCACACATTTTTATTAATATATTTGAAACATGACAAATGAACATAATGTAAGGCAGATAGCTATTAATGAATTGTTTTTTAAATCGAAACCTATGCCACACTTAACTATTAACACATATTTAAAACTTATTTTAAAAATTAAAACAAGCAAAGCTTTCAATTTACCAGGAAGACATGTTAAAACACGGTTAATAGAAACTTAAATACTGTGAGAGCTCCAATCGAACATGGACTGTGGAACCAGAAACAAAAGAGGTTTGAACATTTATATGCCTAACTCCCCAGGTGAATTTCAGTCTTCACTTCCTTATAAGTAAAATTAAAAAAAAAAAAAAACAATATATCTGGTCTTTTTCAAAGCTATGGCCATTTATGTGTATCATCCCACTTTTGTCTGTAATTAGCACAGTGCTCAAATGTTTCTCCTCGAACCTAAACATACAGCAAGGTGTAGGTGTCTAGTTGTGCTGGGTGTGCATTTCCTGATACACGTACATTCTATGTAGTAAGTTATGATTCACAATCAAATGGCCTTTTGTTATAGTATTTTGATGAAAATGGAAATTCTATGCCAAGGTCAAATTTTTGATGGTAAGCCAAAACAAGCAGCTTTCAGAGAGGGTCCCTTCCCCAAGAATAGCATATATCTGTGTTTTTGCAGACACCCTGCATGCCCTACCTCACTCATGAGACAGAAGCATACTTCAGGATAACAATTTGTTTAATTTCTTTCTTTACTCTCTCTCTCTCTTGATATATATATATATATATATATATATATATATATATGTTTCTGATATTTTGAATTTTGTAATTTTCCATATACATTTTAAATAAACATCTAGCAAATTTTTAAAGGATAGATAAAAAATTTAATACATATCAACTATTTTTCTTTAGATAATTAAGTTTTTTTAAATTAATGTATCAAAGGGCCGGGGATTTAGCTCAATGGTTCTGGCGCCTGTCTTCCAAGCACAAGGACCTGGGTTAGGTCCTCGGTAACTACATACCATACTGGATGTGGAAACTCATGCCCAGCAGCAATCAGTACCACATACCACATACCACAGTACCAAGTGTGGTGGCTCACGCCTGTAATCCCAGCACTCAGGAGGCAGAGGCAGGAGGATTGCTGTGATGTGAGTTTGAGGCTGAGCTCAGGGCCAGCCTGAACTACAAAGTGAGACCGTGTCTCAAAAAAATAAAATAAATAAATAAATAAAATAAAAAATTAATGTATCAAAGTCTAAGATTTAAATTAACTTGCAGATATGAATTGACAAAATACACCTAGGCACTTATAACATAATACACTTAAAAATCACTGAATCTTACACCTGCACTAATGTAGATTGAGCTTTGTTGACTCTTTACACAGGATCATATTTTTTTAATGATCTTTTAAGTTGAAATGCATTGAATATCACTATTTTAAGCCCTGTGATAAGGAACCAATTTAAATTTCATAACAATTATTTTACTTAATATGCTTTTATTGCTGTAGTTATAATACAATATAAGTATACTGGGAAGTTACTGTGTATGAAACCTTAATATTCTCAAGGTTTGCAGACTTGAGAGGAGTGACATCAACTCTGATTGTATATCTAACCACTTGAGTTTTGTAAATGTGACTGACTCTTGCCAGAGCATTTAATCACACACCCTCTAGACACTTCCTAATTATTATTAACACCTGTATTGAGTGTATACGAAGCTAGAGATATTCTGCCAGAGAAGTGAGGAAGTGGTCATACTGGAAAAATTATTTTTGTTAATATGTTTACACAGATGTAGATATGTTAAACTTTGTATTATTATAATTATAATTAAGTAAAACATAGCATTTATATGCCTGAACTAATTTGATAATAAGGTGAAGGTTCTGTTTGTATGTACTTAACATAAAATATGTAAATTGGTACAATAAATATTGACATCCCTCCTCTGAAGTCTGCAAACCTGGAGAATATTTAGGTTACATACTTGTACAATAACTTCCAAGTGGAACTACCACTAAGTGGTGAACCATTTCAAATCACAAATGATGTCTCTACAAAAGGAGAATTTGAGTCTGCTTTACTCATTCCCAGGCAATTTAATTTCTTTGTACTTTTTGTAATCCTTCCTCCTAGTGCTCCAACCTAACTTCAGGTAACTACAACTGTGAATTTTTTATAACTGATTAATCAATACTTTTGAAGTTTAAAGCTTTAAGGCAGGATTTTAAGTCCTTTCCAGAATGAAACACTTTCAATTTGCTTTTAAACACCCTGTGTATTTTTTTTTCCATTCAATATTATAATGGTTTAGGCTTTGAAAGTCTTTTTTGGGGGGAGATACTGAGTAGACACAAAAGACAGATTTCATGTAATAAACAAAAAGCAACTATGTTGTTCAACCTATTAAGGAGGATTTGTAAGGCCCATGAAATTCAAGGAAAAAAGGAGTACAGAGCCAAGAGTTGGGTTTCTTTACTACTATATGATCCCAGCTCTATCTATGGAAGAGTATTATTCTCAGATCTTTGGGCTGTTCTTGACATCTTCATCAGAATATATTTACCTCATTTGTTCTCAGTTTGAAAATGTTTAACATGATAAAACTGATAACATTATGACATCCCACAAACAAAATTCAACTTGTGCCAGAAAAGTTGTGATTCTTTTTGACTTTCACAGCTATTCATGGATTGCAGAGAGAAGGTTACAGTTAACTTTATTTTTTTACTTTATTAGAAGTAATGGTATATACATATATATATATGTATATGTATATATATATGTATATGTATATGTATATATATATATATTTGTTATAAAGAACAACAAATATATCTATCATCTCTTTTCCAAAACAAACTATCCATTTAGTTCAATGTATCACTGCAGGAATTGATGAAACTTGACAACAAACAAGCAAATGAGCAACATAACCTTACAAATGTAAAGTGAAATTACATTGTTAATATAGGGGGTGAGGAGTTGCAGGATGGGGGGAAAGAGAAAAATGAGAATCAAGTCATGTTGTATTCTCATACAAACTCTCAATGTTGAATGAAATAATGATATGTATTCATAATGTGTAAATAAAGATTTTAATTTTTACAAAAGGGAAAAAAAGTGATGCAAAATCAACTACCACATTAATTTGAATTTCAGTGTTTCTCCCACATTATCTGAAAATTATTTTCAGTACACAGTACTGATCGGAGAATATGCTGTTGGAAATTAACCAGAATAAATTATTATTCCCTTACTCTTTGTTTAGGTCATAAAATGAATGAACTCAGTATTTCATATAGGTTCCAATAAAATACTACACACAGGATATTGTTTATTTTAATTAGATATTTTTTGCAAGGATAGTAGTAAATCTAGTATAAATAAAACTGTTTAGGCCAGAATTTCTCTCAATACAGAAAAAACTACAAAATTACTATAGAGGTACTGCTAACATGAGTTACATTAAGAACACATTAACTATTGGGTCATTTATTTATCCTAATGGGCATCTATTCCCATAGAATACAGCCTGTGCATTTAGGGGTGCTTCAGCAGAGTATAATGGTGTTAAGGGCTACTAATCACGGAATGTGTTGTGCCAACATTGTATTTATATGGATTTTCCCTTCCAATTCTCACATCATGTCTATGAGTTAAACTCCATCATTATGGTGATTTTACAAATGAGGAAATTAAAGGGTATAGAAGTGGAAATAACAATGCTGAGGTAATCAATCTAATGCTAAATACCATGTGGTATTGCCACACTTTATCCCAAGGTGAATACCAATTCCTCTGGCACTCTCCAGTTTGTATCAAGATGGGCTTTTGTCTCTACATATCACCAAGGACTCCCTTGTCTCCAAAGATGTCATTATACTGCAGACAAATTAATAAGACAGAGTAGATAGTGGTGAACAGGATTGCTATCAAAGCTGTTCAACTTTCCCATCCAGGGTAACTTTCTCGCTACACTTACTGTATTAGGACACTAAAACTTTGTATTTGAGTAACAGAAATGCTCAAAATACTTACCATTTACTACCTACTAAAAATAACTACTCGCTTGATCAATAAGAACTAATTTTTAACCATCCTCTGCGTATTCCAATAGATCTCTCTCTTTTTCTCTATATCCCCATCTGTCTCACTCTGATGCACATACACACACAAAGAAATTATTTGAAGGCTTTCAAAAGTACTTTGTACACAATTTAGTGACTTTAATGGCTTCCTTATTTTTATCTCTTTTCTCAGTTTATCTGGGAATATCAAATATGTATCAATATTTAACAGGTGAAGAAGTATGGTTGGTTCAAAATCAAGAGACGTTCAAAAACAAAATACCATTCTTATAGTCCCCTTCTTTTTCTGACATTTTTAAGATACATTTTCTCTATAGTATTTGTGATACACATTTTTTCTATGGACCTTAAGAAGAAAACTGTTCCATTGGTAGTGTTTTAATAACTTTTTTCTACATTAAAAAATTCACTCCAAGAAAATGTTTCATTGTAAAGATTTTTATGAAGTAGAAGCAGCATTATGAGGGATTATTTTTTTTTCAGAGTAGAGAGAAGAATCAAAAACAGTTAAAGAAGCTTTCTAAATTGTACAGGCTCTACCTTTCTTCTCTATATTCATAGCTCTCTTTAAAACTGCCACTCAAAATCTGTATCTAGAATATCACCTATTATATGAAGATATCCATTTAACTCATATTTTAAAAGTTAATTATGCTATTTATTTCTAATTATGTTCATGCTTGTAGGAGGAACAATAAAATATTTCAAATAATTAGATGTTAAGAATTACTAATAAAGGTTAAGATATTCAAATATATAAATTATACATGCTTGTGTATTTTCATTTAAGTAATTATGTCTGGTACACATCATGATAGATACACAATCTGTAATTATAAACTATGCCATCAAATATTGTGCTGCTCATTGTGAGAATATGTGAGATATAAGTTACATATCTTCATGTATTAAAACATACTTACAACCTTAATAATTCATATTAATTTTTAGATCACAGAATATACAACACTAAGATTTACAAGTTGAAGTAAAAGTCAATAGTCCTTTTAGATATGATTTGGACCAAATAACTGATGTTTCTAAAGATCATGAGGATTGCCAAGGAAACAAACTATAAAGAGATGAAGGGTTTAAAAATAATTTAAAACCAAATTTATAAAAACTAACAAAATTCTACTCTGGGAAATTTATATAACAAAACTTTAGTGATTTAATATTATAAAGCCAAAAAAAAAAAAAAAGGTTAAAAATAAACCAAAAAATTCAAAATGAAACGAATATCTTAACTTTATTGACCACAAGGGGAAAACAAAAGATGGAATTATAAGAAGTGGATAAATAGAAACAAAACTGTTCCGTGAAATACTCATAACAGAAAATTAGAAAACATCTGGACCCTTAGAAACGATGCAGAGGCAATAAGTAACATGCAAAAGTTTATGAGATAATGTATGTAAATAAGATAACAACATATTACAATTATTTTAAATATGAAACAGTCCATAAAGTCAACCTCAACCGTGCAACAGTTCTAATAGTCAAAATGCATTTAAAAAGTTGCAATTAGCTGGGGATGCACTGCGCCATCTTGAGCAAACAGCATGTGCACACGTCTGGGTTCATTTCTCTACACAATCAAAACAAAACAGACTGAAAGACATCAGCTGACCTTGGCCATGCACACCTGTCAACCTGACACTCTGCATCTCAGATTAGAAACTGCCTCGGACAACTCAGTGACTTTGTGAGATCTCATCTTAAAAAAGAAAATATTAAAGGGCAGGGGACTCTAGCTCATTATGAAGGAAAAAAATATTTTAAAATAATAATACTCTACATACTTTCTAGTTAAGCCTTCTCATAATTTCTACTAAAAGTAGTTTTTATAGTTTACCCAAGTACCTAACAGCATATGATCTTTCCTTAGGAATATACATAAAGTACATTTAAATAAAATATTATAAATACAGAAAACATAAAAGTGAGAAAAAGTTACTGACTGTTCTTATACCCCTGCAAAGTTTTATAATACAAACTCATCTGTCCTTTCAACATTGAAATGCAAAGCCACCCTGTAAATTTATTCAGAAAAATTATTTAAATTTTCAATCAAATCCTATTAACAATTTTAATGCTATAGAATTACTTTGAAATGTAAGCCATCATAATGTATTATCTTTTTGCAACTATTTTATAAAATAGCAATAAGAGAGTTTATACATATAATTGTAAAAAATGAGTAAATGCATTGTATGTTATATATTGTGAAATAGAAAATGCTCAATGTAAAATAAGGTGAAAGGGGACAATGTGGAGATTGTAACAAAAAAGTAAGGAAACAAATTTTATATATATGGGGGGGTGGTAGGGTGGGTGGGGCTATGGGAAAAAATGAGCATTAAGTTGTGTCTTATACTGGTACAAATCCCCATTATGGAGTGCAATCATGATGTGTATATTTAATGTACCAATAAAGATAATTTAAAAAAAATGATAAACATATCCAAGCTCACAGAGACAAAATCCTGACAACGCTGAATTTCTTAGATAACATTAAGGCAATAAATGCACTTTATTTAAAAATACTGTCAAATACTATATTAATATCATTTAGCCTTGCTAACAAAATCTTTCTGGAGGTTAGACTCTAAGATTAATTTGAATAAAATGGTTCTGACAGAATGAAAAAAAAATGAGTAAATGGGGAGAAATGGGAACGATACTGTTGAAACTCAGCAAAATATAGGCAAACAGAAAGCAAACCCTTATAGCTGACTCCTTGAATGTTAAATATCCTTTTAAAATTTTAATGTCTTTAATAATCCATTAATCCTATACTGAGTGATTTAATATTATCTGCATTTATTTTCATTTTGAGAAAAAAAGAGTAAACAAGATACTACACAGTGACTTATTTTCTAATTATAGCCAAAAGCCCAGATGGAGCATAAATTGAACTCATTAAAGGGTTTCAAATCTCTATGAAGTTGTTTGCTGGCCAGACTGTGGTGTGGGTCACCAGAGGCCTGCTGGCCAAAGGCTGATGTGCCTCAAAGAGAAAACTAATTCCAAGGAAATGCAACATGTGAATCTAGAAGAAGAGCTGATTTTGAAAAGTTGTGTATGCTCGAATGTATCTTAAATTCTTGTCTAGCCTAGGCTTTCCAGAATCTACTATATGTTAGAGACAGTAATATGACAAGTCATACTTGAAATAGAATGAGGAATACAGACTATGAGAACCATCAGGAATGCAGCACTATCGATTTAAGTTTTTACAATAGAGCTCACTAAGGTTAGGGTAAAGGATGATGTCTTCCTCTGGCGAACTCTGCCTGACACCCACAATGATAATGGAAGGAAAATGTCTTTGAAATCAGCCCTCAGTCACAAATTCTACTGCATCTTAGCTTCAGAAAGCAGTACAATAGGAAATTAGTAGTTATATTACATATAGATTACAAAGTGCCTGCAATTATAAGAGAGTGTAAAATGATGATTTGAAAGAGATGTGGGTTTCTGAAATTACAGAATGACAATGGTAGCCAAATTCTCAGCAATCCTGCTTGCTTTCTAACACAGCAGTGTTTGTCACTAGACTTTTATGGCACCAGAAAATGCACAGTGCACAAGCTGGTATGCTGAGCCAAAATAAAAAGAGCTGTAGAGATGAGGGCAGCTTCATTATTTCAAGCAAAATGATGTTTGAGATACTGGGGGTCAGTTACCACTCAAAATGAACCCCGTAAATTAACTTTCATAGGAGTACAACATGATCTCTGACTTAGCTTCTTCTCAAAAATGTCTTAGGCATCATTGAATTACAATGCATTCCAAAAGATAATTTCTCCTATACACTTTTAATGAAATTTATTGTATTATTTCATTTGTTTTCAGCTCTGTAATATAAATTAGGAAAATGTATGAAATAATCATTATTTGCATCGTATCAAATTCAAATGCACTCTGAGTAATAAGACTATTTGTATTTTATAGCACTCACTGTGACTTTAATCAAACATTCAAATACTGCAAGGTCCAGGTATTCAAGTCAAGGAGACTTTTGATTAGATTCGGTTTGAACAAAACTGTAGGATGACTGTGCATAAAGGAATTAAGTAGGGAAAAGAATCAGATTATTTTCAAATATCTCTACCCAAATATATTATTTCCCATGTATATTATTTACATTTTGAAATAGCTATTTATACGCATGGTCATATTTAGAGTAGCCACAGCAGCATTAAAAACAGTAAGATATTTTATAAGTTTCTGATATTAAGGTTAAAAAAAAAGAGTTGTGTTTTTTAATTAGCAAGTCAAAGGTATTCATGTAATTAATCATCATTATATTAAAGGGAAACAAGCATCTAATTAGAAAGTTAAGGTAGAAATATTTTATGAAATGAAAAAAAACAGAACTTGACCAGTACAGGGCATTTAACATATATAGTTTAGTTGAATTAGATTACAAAACATACAAAAATTGAATACAAATATAAACCTAATACTGTATTATAAAATATTATATTATAAAAATATCATATTACAAAAATTACTCTGCAACTATAATTTAAATCATAATTAATCCAACTTCTTGAATATCAAAATACTTCCAATATTTGAAAAAAGAAGGAAACTGGAACAACTAGATTTCATCAGCAGCATACGATTAAATCTACACAAAAGCTGATTTTTCTTTGTGCACCCTGTGGGAAAGAAAAGGAAAGTCAAGTTGATCATTAGCCTTGGGCCAAAAAGAAGATATCTGCACAGAGGGACCAGCAAAGGGGAATATTAAAGTCGATGCCTGGTGACACACTTCTTTGAGAATTACTATGTAAGAAGTCAAAATTTAGAACTCAGTACTTGAAAATGGGAAGGAATGAGAGACAATGCCAGACAAAATGTAATGACATAACACACTGATATATGTTGACTCCATTTTTAAAATAACTTTACTTGAGTTTTTTGTATATGTTTGATATCTTCCTTAAATTGTACTAGCATATTTTCTGAAATTCCATTGTACATTTCCACTGTATATCAAATTATATGATTAGAACAAATGTTCACTAAGTTCCATGAGGTCAAATAGGATTTAGGGGTCTTTTTTGTTTATTAATGTATCTACACCTGCAGTCAGCATGAAATGTGCAAGCAGAAAGAAAACCTGTCTATTCATTTCTGCTGCTCATCAGGCATCTGCTCATTAGCTACCTCCTGGTTAATAAATACTTAGAATTTAAATGGCAGCCTATTAGCCAGACTAGTTTTGTTTACAAGCATATTTTCTATTTTCAAATAATTACGACTTAAAAAATATGTATTGAGCCAAAATTCACTTGATAGTGCATAAAGAAATCACTGAATTAAAAATGTTGGCTTAATTGCCCCAGTAGAAATAGAAATTTCTTGAATGTGATTTCAAGTATTGTCTTTTTTATATAAAGCAAATCTAGTAAATTATTTTTTTTAAATAAATTTGAAGCTTCACTAAGTTGTAAAAACCAAAGAGTATTCTCAACTACTTTCTGAGACAGGACAGAAAGAGTTTCATGAAGTAGCCCTAAATACTTAGGTACAGTGTCCCATTCAAATGTCATTGAGGAAGCTATAATAGGTCTTAGCAGTATATATTATCTTTATTCTCAGAGAGATTAATATAATAAAGAATATACATAATTAATGAAAAATATTTTTAAATACTTTTTAAAAGTAAGTATAAGTAAGTAAAGTAAGTAAAAAATATTTTTTAAATACTAAGCACTATTCTTTTCTGAGCCTTTTAACACTTTTATTTACATACATTTATTTATATACATTTTGTATATACATATAACATTCAACATAGGGAATTTGTACCTGTGAGTGATTTATTTTGCTTCTTTTTTCCCCATTTTTCTCCTCTTCCTTTGACTCCTTTACCCCTTTTATTTATAAAAGTTTTATTTCCATTTTTCCTTATTTCCATTGTTTTGTTTTTTTTTTTTTTCTTCTTCTTCTTCTTTTCTTTCCTTTTCTTCTTCCTTGTTCATCTTCCTGTTTGAATGTTTTCTTCCCATCTCCCAATTATACATGTTGGTCCTTATTTATATGTGTGTGTGTGTCCTCTGTACATCTCTGCCTGAAAAGTGTCTACTCATTTTAGATGTCCCTTTTCTGACTGGATCTTTAATTTTTGTACATATGAGTTTTTAAGTCATTTCTTCTAGTTATTAGTTCTTTGTTTGAGGAACAGCTGGGCAATACTGTTCTCCACACTGTGTGTTGTCCTTTAACCTTGTTGGCATTTTATTTTGTTGTGAAAAGATTTATAATAAGATGTGATGTTACTTGTTGATACTTTCTGCTATTTCCTGTGCAATAAGAGTTTCGTTTAGAAAGTCCCTGCAGACTCCAGTGTCTTTCAGAGTACTATCAATCCTATGTTCTAGCAATTTCAATGTTTCTGTTTTCACATTTACATCTTTTATTCATTTTTATTTCAGTTTATTGCATGGTGAAGGATATGAGTCACAAGTGTATGGGAAGCCACTTTGTCTAGCTTCTTTCCAGTTCTTAAAGAGGCATTCTTTTAGGAAAGAAAAGTGAAAGATTTCCATGTCTGTCTACTTAGTATAATGTTGTCTGCTTGTTTGTCCTAGATGGCTTTTATCAGAATGAAAACCATTCCTCCATTTTTCTGTAGAATGATGGACTCTGTCAAATGTTATTTCTGCATTTACTGAGATGATCATATGGTTTTTGCTCGATCCATATAGTGTATTATGTTTATTCGTTTGTGTACGTTGAACTGTCCCTGCATCCCTGGTATCAATCCCACTTGGTCATAGTATACAATTTTCCAGATGATTTGCTGCATTTTGTTTGTCAGTATCAAAGTGAGGATTTTTACATTTATGCTCATTAGGTAGACTGGCCCAGGAAAAGTTATTATTCTGACTAAATAACAAGTAACACTGAGATATTTTGCCAGTGTTGTTCTGCTTGTTTTTCACCACACTTTTTGAATCAGTAAAAGCGATAGTTTTAGTTTTTAAATTTGTTGTTTTGAACATGAGCTCTTGCTAAAATAAAATCATTAATAGAAAGAATAAAAAAGGAAGACTGTCTTTTTTGAATTATACTGTGAGTGCAAATAGGTAATTGAGAAATGAACTACATAACTTTTTGGTGTACACAGAAAAAATGAACTATGAGAAGAACAGAATCAGAAATGGTTACACAGAAAAGTCTCCAGTCCATTACTCCAGAATTCTGGAAGGCTAAGGCAGGAGGATTACAATTTCAAGCCACTGGAAAATTTAAATATAGTAAGGACTTTTCTCAAAAAAAAATTATATGTGTGTGTGTGTGTGTGTGTGTGTGTGTGTGTGTGTGCGCGCTGTGAAAAGAAAGAAAACCTGCATAAAATAGCTTAGAGTATGACAATAAGTGTGATAAGTATAGATTTCCAGGGAAAAATAAAACAGTTTATCTTAAAAACAGTTTTCTAGGGGCCGGGGAGTTAGCTCAGTGGTTCCGGCGCCTGTCTCGCAAGCGCAAGGACCCGGGTTCGATTTCCCGGTAACCACATAACAATACTGGGTGTGGAGACCCACACCCAGCAGCAACCAGTACCACATACCACAGTGCCGGGCATGGTGGCTCACGCCTGTAATCCCAGCACTCGGGAGGCAGAGGCAGGAGGATTGTGATGTGAGTTTGAGGCTGAGCTCAGGGCCAGCCTGAACCACAAAGCGAGACCTTGTCTCCAAAAACCTGAAAAAAAAACCAAAAAAACCAAAAAAAAAAAAAACGAGTTTTCTAAAAAAAGACAATCACACACATACACATACACACACACAATTCTGTCAAGGAAATTTGAGCTTTGAATAGTTGGAATTTTTATTATATGATCCAATATAGCATCTGAGTAAAACCTAACCAAGGATTTGGTAAATTTAAAACATTATGAATACCTATTAAATTATGTAAAACTCTCTCAAAATTAAGAATACCAAAATGTTAAGTACTGCCATTTCTGTGACAGACTTAAATAGAGAAAAATGAGTAACAATATTTTCCTCTCAAAGAGTTCAAAAACATCCAACTGAAGAAAATAACTAGTGCTCTAAGACATCATGATATATGAAATAAGAGACTTCTCCTGAGGTGAGTGTTTCTGTGTGCTTGGTGCATGGATTATACCTAGCATACACGGAACCCTAGGAAAGGAGTAATGTGAGCATGCTCATGTTCTAGGAAATAACAGTGAGTGCCAAAAAAGACAACTTGTTCAAAGTCCAAAAGCTAATAAGTGATATTACCAAACTCTGAAACTAAACGATATGGTGCCAGCAATTAGAAAAACTATACACCTGATATAAGCTTGCTGTGTGTCTGGTGTATAAGACAGGTACGTGACAGCGTACCTGGCAACTCTTCTGCAAACAGATATGAAAGAGGGAGACATGGCTGACATCATTTCACTTTTATTTCATTAAACTAAAGAAAATGGAGGGCTCAGGTGGCCATTTCTCCTGTACACAGACCTACTTTCCTTGTCAGTGCAATCATATCTCATGACAGAGGATTGATCCATTCATTGCCACTAATGGTTTTAGCTGTTCTGAATCATGGCTTGAGTATCAACTTTCTTAATTATCATTCCACAAACTAAGTATCACAACATCCATTCTAAAGAAAGAACAACAGGCTAATACTGTGATATGTTTACCAATTCACACTACATCGTGATGAGAAGCATACTATTTTTCACAGCAAACTGCAGTCATATCCAAAGGACTTGATCTTCTCTAGTATGCTTAGCACTTGCAGGTCATTATCTTGAATTTAACACTGAAATAAAAAATACTGTCACAAAGTATTAGGAATCATCTATCACAAATACTGCCCTTTGTGTTTTCTTCAAGAATTTCTACAGACTTGAATAGAAAGATTAATACAAATCTTGAAAACACTACATCTTAAAGATCATCAAAGCTATTAATTCTACCAGTAGGAACTATTAATTGAGATTCTTATTTCACTAGGTTAAAACAAGTCAGTACACTTTTAGCTCTGCATCCTAGCTCCATAATTTGTAAGCATGCTCTTCCATTCTTTCTTCCCTCACTGCTCTTACATCAGCTCCCCTCAAACAAATAGGCACACTCAAAGACATACACACACACACACACACACACACACACACACACACACACACACACACATGCACCCATATCTCAGTAAAATATAATATTTGACTTAGGGCTTTCCAGGATAGCCTATTCTAAATTTCATAATCTACATTTTTAGATTGCTCTAAGCCACTCAACAATTTACATATAGAGGTTGGCACATGGATCAATGGTAGAAGACTTACCTAGGATACTCAGTATACTAGGTTTCCATCCATACTAACAAGATAAAACAATGAAAAGTTCATACACTTTGGTATAAGAGTGTCTGCATGCTGTTTCATATGTATAAAACATATTTATGTATTAAAAATATTCTATAGCAACACGTAGTAAAATACAAATTCTCAGCATTGCAATGTTTCCCTGAAAATAATTTTTGTCTACATCAAAAGCTACTTCCTGTGTATCATATAATCTCACATAATTATCAAAGTAATCTCATAAAATACATATGATTACAATAGTTTTATGCCATACATGATTAAATTACTCATTTTAGATCCTACCTTGTGTTACTGGAATTCTACATCACTTATACTGAGCCCAGGACCATGATTCTTAGTCAATGAATTGTATTTCCTATATGATTCCCATCTGCTGGTTTCTGATAATGGGACAGAGTCAACCAGAAAGACCTCTGTGAAAGGCACTGACTGGCAAAGGTACAATCAGTTCCTCTAAGTCCTACCATGGCTCTATATGTAAAGTTTTACTCAGAAATACTTCACATTTGTAAACTAGTTTAACACAGACATTTTAGAAAGAATACCTCACATTTAATGAGTTTAATAATTGAAGAAACATAATGCTTTGTTGAATTACATGTATACTACATGGTATGATAAACTGAAATAATGATATGGATATTTGGATTTCAGGTAACTTTTGTTTCTTTTATCTTCTTATAAAGGTCTCAAACAAGAATAACTGAGTGGCATTTCTTCCAAAAATAAGCTACACTGTTAGTTAACTATATTGATCAAGGATGATTTTTGCAGAAAAACACTGACATCAGACTTGCATTCCATGTACCTAACCTGCCATATCCTCCTTATTCTAGAGCCTCTGGTCCATTTCTGGTACCTACTATCCAGCCTGGGTAAATAGAAGCTAAAGGCATGGAGGACAGTGAGAAAAGTATGTCACACTACTTTTGCAGCTGACAACCTTCCTCATATGTAGGTGACAAAATTCAAAACAGGATTTAAGATGCAGAAAAACACCATCCTGAAAGCTTTGCATATTAACATTTCCCTCTAAATTTGGAAAGGTAACTCTAACTTTTATGTTAAATTACTTTCTAGAAATATAAAGAGGCCACCTGGAGAGCCACAAGAGGTGTTTTACTCACTGTGGGAGACAGGTCTATTAATGTAGACTTAGATTTGCCAGTCTCTGAATACCTCTAAATTTTACAATCTTGAGACTGTTCAGTTAGCATAATATTGCCTTAGGTTATGTGTGATTGTTTGAGAAACACACAGAAATATTTTAAAATATTTCCACTGGGCTTAAAAATACTGAAATTTGACAGTCACTTAATCTGTTGTCAACTGATTATTCTGCCCATCTCTCTCTATATCTTACTGTCATGCTGTGCTCAAATTCTAATATAACAAGTTGGTAGAATTCCCTCGTCACCAGTCTTCTGACTACAAAAAAGACAAATGAAGCCTTAATTATTACTGTTTCTCACACACACACATGCATATGTACATTCATGTTATGACCTAACATGAAAATCCAAAATCAATCTAAAATCTGAACATGTTTTAGCACCAGAGTGACCTAGATGAAAGTTCCACACCTGACTTGTGTAACTAGTCTCAGTCAAAACATGTGCCTCTAAAAATGAATCATCTCGGGCTAAGCATTTAGCTTAGTGGCACCTACGCCTGCTTTGCAAGGGCAAGTTCCTGAGTTCAATCCTCACTATGGGCGAAAAAAAAAAAAAGATTAAAAATGAATTATCTTCAGCCTCTGTCCAAAATACATGTAAATTAATTTTGTGCTTTGTTGTTTTTTTGCCTCATTTTTGAGATACAACATTATGTATACACACATATTCCCAAATTTAAAAACTGAAATCAGAAAACACTTCTAGCTTCAAGCAATATAAGGCCTTGTCGATCTTTATATTCTGAATTGGTTTCCAGGAGCTAAGTCAAATTCATCTACCTAGGTTTGTTATTTTTACTTTGCAAACAAAACCTCAAAATCTTTACACTTTTACAGCAATACCATTCTACTTTCACTGCTTCAGTGACATTCTAATAAAATATTCTGACCTAGGGTCAAGTATTGTGCTGAGACATAATCCATTATGATAAACAAGCTGAGAAGCACTTAGAGAAGTACTTGTTTCATAAAGAAATAATTCATCATCTAATGACACATCCAGCGATCCCATACTGTCCCATCTGGTCATCATTCTCTAAAGAGTGAAAGAGAATTATATATTATATACCAACCTTTTCTCAGTTACCACCCAACTTTATAGTTGTAAGACCACGTATTTAGAAAACTATGTGACAGTGTCTTCTAAATAATGGTTGATTGCCCCAAACGACTTTTTATTTGTTAACATTTTCTTAAAGCATCATATTCCAGATAGTAATGGTCTTCCAAAAGTTTCAAAAAAAATAACATAGTTTTAGTATTTTCATTTGATGTATTTATATTTTTTAATAATGTAAATCAATTGGATTATATTTTTAAGAAAAAAAACTAGGAAAAGTTTCATTCATCATTCTGAAATGTTCAGTATACAATGTTACATGTCCACTAGTGTAACCCTCTAAGATCAATTCAGTAAAGATGGAGAGGTGAAGTGTAGTCAGCACTATGAACCCACAAATTGTGGCATCCACAGACTCAACTAACATGAGTTATGGAACAAAAGGGGTGCATTTTTACTGATCAGGCACAGATTTCTTTCTTGTCATTGTTCTCTGAACAATACAGAACACAACAATTTAGACAGGCTTTCCTTGAGCCAGTTTAAGTAAAATGGAGATGATTTAAAATGTATAGGAGGATTAGGTCGGTTATAAGCAAATTCTAGACCATTTTATATGAGGAACTGAGCAGCTTTGGGGCCCTGGATCCGAGCTCATTGACCATGAATAGATGGCTAAGTCTGCCCTATTAGTATCTTCTTACATTTATACATATACATTGGAAAATGTAAGTCCATTCTGAGAGAGAGAATAAATATGATAGAACTGAAATAGACAGCAGGGAGTCCATTGAGTCGCTGTGAAGAAATTTGCAAAAATATCTTCTCTGAGCCACAGCTTAGTGAGCCATCAATAATGAAAAGACAATCACATCTTCAACAGGAAAATGAAGATTCAGTTAGGATGTTTTCTCTAGTATGTCACCCACCTTTCTAAAATAGTATAACTATAAAAATGTACATAGCTGATGGCTGTTAGCTTAGTCAAAGGAGTAAATGACTTGCTGGTATGGCAGGAATTAAAATGGAGGGCTGCAGGGGAATTATGCCATGCGAGCAGAAGCTGCCTTCACAGTAAGAGCCAGCAATGTGTAACCTCCTCACCAGTGTGAATTATCTGTAGCGACTCATCACCGAGTTTCCTCTCTGGGACGCTGTCAGAATAAAAAACACTCTGAACTGTTTTGAAATAGAATAACTCCAGTTAATATGCTTTCCCGATCTGACAAGTGCTGATTTATACTGTTCACTGAGGATTAGGGACCCACAAGCAACCTCACATTTAGTGCCGCACATGAGAGGGAACCACACAAGAGAACCTCTAGCAATTTCAGTGATTTGTATGTTTCTACAGAAAAAAAAAAAAAAAAAAAGTTACATTAGTGCTGGGAATAGCGTTCTCATTTTAATTTTTAATGTTTTCACACATCCAAAATCAAATTGATTATTCAAATATTAATTTAAAATATGCACACTTAGTCCTGCTTTTCTTGCTGAAATTTTTTCTGTCAAGATGTGTGATTCCCTTTGAGAAAAATATTGCTTCGTAATCTGGCTCTGTCAAGGGAAAAGTTTATAAAATGTATCTGCTATATGTACTTCTTAATTAACAGAAACATCACAAACTGTACAGAACAAGAGAAAAATATATTTATTTATGGGGATTGTTAGTGAATAAACAAAACTTATGTTTACAAAATCTCAGGTTCTCCAACCAAAAACCACATCCTTTAGTGATGTTGTTGGAGAGCAGCTAATCTCATTAAGTTCAAGAGGATACAGTATGGAAGGAAAGAAGAAATAGGTCCTGTGCTGTCACTTCTCCTTGTCCGGAGCCATCATAATTGAAACTCAGAGAGAAGGAAGACTGTATTCTATCTTGATTAAACTAAAAATTAGGTTAAATTGTATTTTTCAGAAGGAACAGTAAAAAAGGATTATATTTTCTTACAAAGAAGCAATTTATCATTTTTCTTTCATAGAGTAAAACTTCTAGAAATAGCAATCTGGATTATTTATACAAAATTCATTTGAAACAATATTTGTGTACAGTGGTGTCTACGTCGGAGAAAAGGGAAATGATTAACTGAAAATAATTTTTCATCCCGATTAGACTGCTTCTTTCTGGATTCTGCATACAAATTAATTTTGAGAGCTAGTCAAATAAATTTAGACTTGGATCGCACAAATTGAAAACTTAGCAGTAGGAACAAAAAATTCTCAATAGAATTTTGAGCAGAACTAATTCAAAAGAAATTATAACTCACAGGTTATAATTAACTCATAGGTTATAAAAAAAGAGACTATTTCTAAAATTTTCCCTATCATTGTTCATAATCTAATGAGAAAAGCAGACGAATTCCACAAGGTAATTTAATAAGACCTAAAAATGTTATTACCCATACTAACATATATTCAAGATAGATATTCAGTCAAACATCAAAGCTTTTCCTATCAAACCATCAACACTTTCAGTGTTTTGAATATTTTCATTCTGAATTTTCAAATTTCAATAAAATAATCATAAACCTCAGTACGTTATATAAACTCTATATCAAAATAAATTGATATTCTTAAATCAACCACATTCTTATCAGCTTTCAGTTTAAATATTTAACTGACAAACCTGAATTCTAGCAACATCTCCATTGCTTGCTGCTAACTGGTTGCAGTTTTTACAATTATTCATAGTTTACAAATTAATAATCTGGAGTTCTCTGTAGTCTCTTATTGAACATGGAGCCAAATGCAAAAAGTATAAATACAATCATGACTGACATTTCTTCTTATTAATGATCACATCAAACAGAAACTGTAAGCAAGTAATCAATTTTAAATCACTCAGTCTCACTCTTTCATTTTAAACAATTTAAATGTCATCCATGGAGTTATTTGTCTTCTTGGAAACTCTCAACTGGCTCAGTACATACCTTTTAATACTATAACATACACTACAACTAGAAAACATATGCTAACATTGAAGGTAAATTTCTAACAAATACTATTCCATTTATATGAAAAATGTGAAAATTGTGTGATACAACCTTAGCTAGTTTATCAACCTTGTACTTTATGAACTGAAACAACATGACACCTACTATGAATACCTTGCAAAAAGCAGTAAAATGTGCTTTGAGAAGTATAATTTCCAATGAAAACAAAATACCTTTTTCTGAATGAGCGTGGACATTTTCTAAATACATTTGATGTAAAAGGAGATTTAAGCCATATAAAAATATTGAAATAAATGTTCCTAGTAACCAATATTCATTAGCTTAGAAAAAAGGTAACAGTCTTTATTTAACTGTTCTACTGTTTGGGTAAATTAGCACTTGAATAATATTTTCTTATAATTACATGGGGCACTGCCATTATTTCCTTTTAAAAACTCAGTAAGAACTGATCCATATTTTAGAACTAAGGCAAAATGAAGAATGGATCTGAAATACTGCCAGATTTATTTTGATTTGCTGTAGTCAACATATATTTTTCTTTTCAAAGTGAAATAACATAGACATTAGTATTACTTTACTGATGTTCCTTCTGGCAATTATAATAACACGCTGGTGCTAATGTGAAGCACCCTATAATTTACAGATTAATATCAGTCATTTATTGGAAGAAGAAATTATAGAGTCTTATTGGCTTCCATCACAAAGGAAATAGCCTGGCAAACTTAAAATTTTTAAGTCATTTTACTTATTAGACTTAATAAACATAACTTTTAATTCAATTTACCTAGCAAATAATAAATGAAAATGTTTTAACTGTTATAGCTTCCTTTCCATTTCCATAATCACTCGCTTATAGCATGCTGCCACCAGGTGGAGATCACATCCTGAAAGGAGATAAAACATGGAGTTCTTCAGAGTGGCTCACTTAAAACAATAATAATAATAAAATGTATTAACAATGGATAGAAACTTTCTTTGGACTTGTTTATTCTCTGCTACACTGACAGGACATCAAATCCAGTGACTGATGTTCATTAACTGGATTAAAATATTTTAATTGACATTCAAGTCTGTTAAACCACATTTCCTTCGTGTAACCCTTCTCCTTTGAAGTACATTGTGTTAAAATTAAATGATAAGAAAAGTAGAAAACGACATTCAAATTTTGCTTTTATCATAGGGAAATTATGCATGTGAGAGAGATAGAGAAAGAGAGAGACAATTTATTTCACAAAATATAAAGTAACAAATATCTAGATTACTTAGAAAAAGTCTGTATAAGAATACTGACTATGGTTCTAGTTTGCTTGCCAAATCCAGTGCCACATCACTCTTTCATGCTGAAGACATATTTGAAAGTTTGGTAAAACATATTATTTCCCTCTCTCAAAATCAAGATGATCTAGATTGCGGGAAAAGACAACAATTTATTGCCAATGACTATATGAATATGAACTGGTAGTAAAACCAGAAGCACAGCACCTCATTTATCTTTCCTGGACTGCAAGGTGAATGGATGGAGGGAAGTTTCGAGCTGGAGCCCAGGGATCAAGTCGCAGACACAGCTCTGTAATTAATAAGCTGTGCAACTGGAAATTGACTAACGCGCTCCATGTCTTAATGGGTGACATTTCACATCTTAGAATTATTATGCTGTCTAGTCATGAAGTCTATTCCAACGAGTTATGAAGCAATTTCATATATATACAGCAAACTTAACATTTAAAATGGCAGAACAATAAATAGTAAAACTAAAAATGCATGTTATTTATGTGCACTCAACAGAGATAATCATTTATAAAGCAGTTGTGAAATGCCTCCCTTCCATTATCTCCAAGATGAAATTAAAGGAGAACATATATTGCAAAATTTTTCAACAATGATAAAATATTGCAAATACAGTCAAATTAGTTCTTAATGTAGGTGTTCTCTCATTCTACAGAAAATGAAACCCTAAAAATTAAAAGCTTTGTCTGAACACCTTAGTCCTTGTCATTATATTTAAGCTGCTAAATTCTTAAATTTATTAACACTTGTAAGTTAAAATTGTTGCTGTGTCCTCTGCGATGTATTATATGAAGATCTAATGTCCACTATATCCTCCATTCATGAATTATCTACCTTGTAAAGAATCTTATTTGCTGAGTTGAAATGATGTTCTTCTCAGTCTCACTAATCAATGAATACTGAACCATTTCTTTAGAGCTGTGCACAGGAGGTGTGTAACACCTTCTCCAACTTATTTTCCTCAGCACTAGTCATTCTGAACCACATTATGAAGAGTTTGGTTAGCAGATCATACTAGGAATAGGCAGAGGTGAAAGATGATCATTTTCAAAGCCTTAGGACCTGAACATATTACGTTATATGATAAAAGACTGTGCAGAAAATAGGATTCTTCATATGGGGAGGCTACACAGAATCATCAGGTTGGGCTCAGTTTAATCATGAAGGCCTTGATATGGAGGAAAGCTGACTCAAATCATGAAGGGATGACAGAAGAACAGAAGATAGGAGGGGGCACAGTGAAGAAAGGTGGATTTCTAGATTCTCCATGGACAGCCCTGAACACAAAGAAGAGATCACAAGCCAAGAAACTGCAAGGGCTTTGTAGGAGCTGAAAAATTTATCAACATAGATTCTCAGCTAAAATTTCAAGAGGTACCACTAACATACTGACATCTTGACTTTATAGCCTGAGTCTTCTGACCTCCAGAGAGTAAAATAATAAATACCTTGTAAAATACCACTAAATTTGGGAAAATTTGTTACAGTCACAATAGGGAACTAGCAACAATGATCAAAGACATAACTGTCAAAATCAGGCCACTGTATGTTGAATGAAAAACCACTGAAAGTTTCTGTGCTATTTTCATCACCTGTAAAATGTCTGCAGATGTATCTGTTTTTCCAGATATGCCTGGGTAATACATCTAAGCTCAGACGTATCCATTACAGTAAATGTTAAAGAGACACAGCTACATTTTAATGGGACTCTTCCCAAATGCTCGATATAACGTCCTCCATTCTCCCGTCATGGACATGAAGGGAAATGAAAGATGAAATCATAGGCACAGGTCCTTATGGACAAGTGGTTCATCTTCTATGAGATTTAGTTTCTTACTGAGTGACTTAAGTAAAATGAATTTTCTTCCAGAGATCTGTCATCTGTGTTCATTCAAAGTGTCTAATGAAATTGTGGGATAAAACTGGTGAGATTCAGCAAACTTGCATTTTCATACCTCTCATCCCTACCCGGTCTTAATAGTGTGTGCACTCTACTGAACAGAGCAAAAGTAAAGTACATTTATGTAGTGAAAGTATGAAAACCCAGAGGAATTAAGTGAAGGCTAAATTTGAACCCAAGAATTATCTGTGTGAGCCTCTCAATTGGTTTCCCAATAATATTGGACTAGAATATTAATTTACCACTCAAAAAAAGTTAAAGTAAATCAAGTAAAAAATAATTTTAAATACTGTATCCTTTCACTCCAGCTAAAGAGCAGATAGTTTAGATACTGAAATATTGTGAATAATTAGTTGATATGATTTATCAGATAATTTTCAATTATATCAGCTTTACATGCAATTTACTGAAGATCTCCCTTAAAAGCAGGAAGCAGTTTAAAATAACAAAATCAATGTCAAACAAAGAATTAATTTATGAAAGCAATTACTTGTTTTCTAATTATGAAAAGCCCAAACTAATTGTTAAATTTACATGAGCTACAAATTTTCTGTCCTAAGTTCTCTTGCCTCGACATTTGTCTCACACTGACAACCTCAAAAGTTAATCACAGCCTTAGAGTTGGCAGGCATCCAACACGGAAAAAAGGATGTATGGATTAAAACTACTTTGCATTCTAGTCACAAACAGCATACCAGCAACATGACAACTGCGAATTTTACATCAGAAAGAGTCTATTGTTCTCACAACTGCATAAATGCTTCTGATTAATCAGATTACACCTTGACCACTGTTACAAACTTCATTTGCAAAGTGAAACAGTTTAGGTTCAGGGCAATACAGCAAACCAAAGAGAAGAGGAGACACTGTAAATATTTGTATCAATGCCAATCTGTGTTAATAATGAATTCATATTTTACTCACATCATATATTGTGTTTCTTTTTGTGAATCATTTCAACTTAACCTTGACACATGGGCTAAATCACCTAAGTCATTTCCCTTATTTGTGAGTTTATCTTAAAAGATAGCCAAAAACATCAGCTATATATTCAAATATCCCCAAAACTTACTTTTTCTGAACCGGATATTTATTTTAAAAGTAATTTTAAACACATTTACAAGTGTGGGTGATAGCACTATGATGGCATAGTGGCTATTATGATGGCAAAATTGGCTATTAGGTCAAAAGTAGATCGCAGCAAATCTCACGTTCCTCCCCTTTCCTTCTACACTGATAGAATATTAAGTACAGTCAGGTAAACTCACATGAAAACATCGACTTATTTTTTTATGCTACAATATCCTCATGTTATAGATAAATCATATGTATATACTGGATTGCAAAGAAAAGAAGACTCCTTGAGTATGTTCTGTTCAGTTTGACATCTTGGTCTTTTATAATTCCACATATTACATGACACTGTCTCATTTTCATTCAGCTAAGGTAGTCTATGCTGCAGTTCTCTGTCCCTGATTATATGCAGGATACATGCCGAAGTTTTCTGGCAATAACAATGAGATGCTGAAGAACAAAGTGACCTCAAATATGACCTGAAATCATTAAGATCGAAGGTCTGTTTGTGAATCGCGAATCACTGTGTTACCATTTTCTTTCAAAATTGCTGGTCAGGCCTCATTAAAGACTCTTCTAAGTAAATGTGTTTCACACAACATAAATTTTTGAATTGGATTATGATTTTAATATTATTTATTCAATAATGAGATGATTGCAATTAGGAGACTTGCATCATCTCTAATAAGAACCAAAACAACAAATTCAGCACATACAAAACATGCCAAAATTGTAAAGCAATCAACAAGCCATTGAGCACAAGATATTTCAGCAAAAACTGTCAATTATTAAGATCTAACAAATAAATGCAATTCAGACAAAGGAGATGGTAAGGAAATTTTGTATTACATAATCAGAACTCACTTTCATATATAAAACCCTCTGACATCACTAAAGAGGTAACATATGTGATGTAATATGCTTGCTAATTAAAAGAAAGTATACAAATCTTAAACAAGTTATCCTTGCTAACATCTATAATGTGAAATTCCTGGACATGTTAAGTTAACAAGTTTTATTCATCCTGCTTCTTCTTTTTTATTTTTTTTTTATTTTTTAGGTTTTTTGAGACAGGGTCTCGGTTTGTGGTTCAGGCTGGCCCTCAGCTCAGCCTCAAACTCACATCACAATCCTCCTGCCTCTGCCTCCCGAGTGCTGGGATTACAGGCGTGAGCCACCATGCCCGGCACTGTGGTATGTGGTACTGGTTGCTGCTGGGTGTGGCTCTCTACACCCAGTATTGTTATGTGGTTACCGGGGAATCGAACCCGGGTCCTTGCGCTTGCAAGACAGGCGCCGGAACCACTGAGCTAACTCCCCGGCCCATCCTGCTTCTTCTAAGATGAAGAAAACTTGAAAATAAACTACATTATATATTTCACAATTGAAGAAATTACTATAATATATGAGTAAACTCATTGAAAACTATGATGAAATAATGAAACTATATTATTTCATCTTTCCTAATTATTTGCATAGATGAGTGATTGGTTACATTGGTATATAAACATTCTGCTTAAGTGGCTTCTCCAAAAGAAAATAAATTTCCTTGGGATTAGAGACATTTTTTTTTTCCATTTCTGCAAATCTAATTTGTACTTAATGCTTACCAAAATGACGGGTAAACAAACGGTTTCCAAAGATATTTTATGATAAATAAATATATAAATGAACTCATCTTACCTAGCAATAACTAGCATACATAAAGTAGTACACTAGAATGTCTCTAATAAATTAAAAGATTAGAACTTAGGAAAAAAATGGGAAAATGTTTTTAAAAATATAAAAATAAAGATATGGGTCAGGTACAAACACACATAAAGATAGTCTATATAAGGCTTCCTTAAAACTTAGGAAATTACTGTTCACACTATGAAATACTGAATTTTCATTTTCAAATAGGTCTTTTTAATCTGAAGTATTCTTTACTTTCATAGAATTTTCCATCCTGAGCAGTTAAACAATGACCTGAAAGATAAAAACTGATTTACACTTATCTCTAACTTTTCTTTTCTCAACAAAAGATTAGCTATCATCATCAGAATACTACTCTTCCATTTGTCTTCATACAGTGTTATAACGTGGCCAACCCTTCTTGCCTATTTCCTGGGGTCCTATTAGTTCTTCTCTACTTTATTATCGTCGTGTCTCTTTAATAAGTTACCATTCAAAAAACTGAGTCACCATTCAGAAAGTATTGAAGATCCTTGAATTTGCTCAGTTCTATTTTGACATCAGTTGAACAAAAGTCAATGAATAATTTGCTCAACACTTTGAGCCAACACCTTACCTTTATCTGTAGTTAATTGCAAATCAAATACTTTGGGTCTGTTTCTCACTCTGCAATATAAAAGTTCATTCCTCCACTACACCTAGTTCACTATTTCTACCCTACTTACAAAGCTGCATTCTTTACATCGGAGGTAATAGAAATTCTGTCCAAAATTTTCTTTCAAAACACATCACTCTTGTGAAAAAATGAATACCAATGTAATACAATTCCAAAAAATGAAATGCATGCTTCTGTTTCTAAAAATAGTAGAAAACTTCAGAGGTAGTAAAGACTCTTTAATGCTAATTTCAGCATTTAGTTACAGAAATAAATCACACAATCTCAAAGAAAAAGAAATAGGACACCCAGTTATCTTGGAAATACACTTTCTTATACAGAACTCCTGAAATAACAGAGCATATTTAGAAAAGTTTTAGTCTAAATTCCACAACCATTTCCCAAGCAATAAAATGTTATATTGGGTATTTGGTTGAAACAGTGCAAGCAATTAGTAGCATTTATTTTAAAACATTTTTAAACCACATAAAATTTGGTCTACATTCTTCCCTACAGATATTACCTACATTTTAATGGGTAAAATGCAAAATCCCTGGCTCTAGTGCTTCTAACAGACCATGTGTGGCGCGGAGGTCCTAGGATGCCAATGCAGATGAGTGGAGGCCAAGGACAGAAGAGATTTAACCAGCCTGGTCACACTGGGAAGAACAGATCTAGGAAGAAGTCTAGGATGAGGGAAGCTTTGCAGTAGCAGAAAGGGGACCCAAGGTACGTGTCAGGGTTCTCATGGCTAAGGGTGGTAGTATAAGTAATCCGAGACATATAATGCTCTGGATGATCAGTAAATTCCTCAGAACAGGCTCTGGAGGTTCTGGGACAGCAATCGTCACAGGACAGGGCAATTCCATTCCCATCATGATGTGGTGACTACCATTTGGGGAAGTCCCAGTTCTCTCACGTAATCACGGATCATAATGAAGTGGTCTTGAGGCTCTGCTTGAAATCTGAGCTAATTGCAGGGTTAGGACAGTGACTGGAGATTGCTCGGCATTCCAGGGTGTCTGAGGCTCAACACCGAAAGTTGACAGCTCATCTTGGTGTCATCAGTCTTGAAGGCATGCAATAGGCTAGGTACATTTAAAGCTAGTAAATGTGGATTACTAACTTTTAGATAAACACTTCTGAAGTGATTAGCAGGCCTATACACACAGCAGAACGTACATGACTCTACTTTCTTAACTTAGTAAAGAAAGATAAAATATGCGGGCAGGATGCCAAGCTTCAGCATGTTTTGAATTACTTATCAGGAAACTGCAGGTCTCATCCTAAGGACTTATTATAGAAAACATTGCTTTAAAACTTTTGTAATTAAGTTAGAAAGTTGATGGAGGACCTAGCAATAGTACCTGCTAGCTGTGAATACTTGAACAAGTCACTTATCTGTTAAACTTTTACATTTGTATTATAAATTAAGATACTGAGCCTGCAACTTGTTTTATAAATAAGCTTTTCAATTTACTCTACCTTCTCTAGGATTTCCTTGGCAAACGCAAAAGCTTCATTGCTCCAGGGAAGAACTGTATGATCAAAAGTCAGACGTCCGCCCCTAGCAATAGTAGTGACTAAAAGGAATCGATAGTCTATACGTGTCAGAACAAAACGAGCTAATTTTCTAGGGTTTTTTGGTTTGTTTTGGTTTGTTTTTTTTCCCTGAGTCAGACTTATTTTCACTGTGTTGTTTCAATTGAATTCATACCCTCCACATATATCCATGTAGTCAAACATCACCCACTAGATAGTTTCAAAATCTGATGTTTATATGGAAAAATCACATATTCTTTGAATCACTGCTTTAGGAATAATATATTATCACTAATTCTAGGTGGTAAACAAAAGGATCTAGTTTTTATGCTGTTTATGTTAGACATAGAGCTGAATAGCTATACAAGAGTTTGACAAATAGGAATGAATGAAACAGAAATCAAAATCTTCAAAGACACACCCATGATTTTTTTTAATTATAATTTTTTGATTTTTTTTTTTCTTTCTTGTACTAGGGATTGAACTCAATATCTTGCCCTTGTCAGGTAGGGACTACACCAGTGAGGTACATCCTCAACTTACATTATGTTTTCACCTTGCATGAAAAAGACCTAGCATCACTAAAATATCTAAAATACACAAACATACAGTAAACAACACAAATCTTTATGACACAGATAGATAAAGAGATAGATGGGAATCTATAGATATGTACATATACATATGTGTATTAGTAACCTGAATTCTAAATAAATATATTCTATAATACCCTAGGCACTAGCAAGAATAATTATACAAAAGATACCACAAATATTTTAAATATATTCTAAAACTAGTATGGAAATCATCCATTAGCTATTTAACTTGGATTGCAAAATAAATTATTTTTATATTTTCACGGAAAAATAGTATAGCTGGCAAAGTTTATAATGAATACTACGCAGTATGTGTATTTCTCAGAGAATTCAGAATTAAATAGTGGTTTTTTTTCTTCTCTGTTTTGCAGTACTAAAATTTAAGCTAAGGCTTTCACATTTAGCTACATTTGCTATCTTTTCATCTTCTTTATTGTGAGACAAGACTTGCTAAGTCCTTCCACTGCCTAGGCTGAACCTAAATTTACAATCTTCCTGCCTCAGCTTCCAAAGTGCTGGAATTCTAAGTGTGTGCTACCATGCTGGGCTCAATGTAACATTTAATGGAGCAACCTAGCTAGCTTGGATCATTATGCCAGTGTCTTTCCCATTATCATGGAAATTGCCATTTAGGTTTTAAAGAGCACTGCTGAATATATGTCTTTCACAGTTTTGCCACAGATAACGTTTTACATTTGCAGTTTGTAAATCTTAAGTCATTTTAAAGTAAATTAAATGTGTAGTAAATTATATGTAAAAGCAAAGACTTATTAAAGTGGTTTGCATCTGTTTTCTTATGCCTCCGTTATTGCTATTGTGGTTAACTATGTCTGGATATGTAGACACATAAAAGTCACTTCTGCCATTGTTTTAATATTTTATGTCAAATTACAATACAAAACATGGATTACTCAGAAATGAATGTCCTACAATACAAATACTCTAAAATTTTCCTAAATACTTGCCAGGTTTTTTTTTCAAGAAATGTTGTATATTTTATAATATATACACATAGAGAGTGATCAGAAAGTCTGCATGACAAAAAAAAAAAAAAAAACGGAGGGCCAGGGATTTGGCTCAGTGGTTCTGGCGCTTGTCTTGCAAGCACAAGGAACCCGGTTCGATCCCTGGTAACCACATACAATACTGGGTGTGAAGACTCACGCCCAGCAGCAATCAGTACCATATGCCACAGTGCCGGGCATGGTGGCTCATGCCTATAATCCCAGCACTCGGGAGGCAGAGGCAGGAGGATTGCTGTGATGTGAGTTGGAGGCTCAGCTCAGGGCCAGCCTGAACTACAAAGTGAGACTCTGTCTCAAAAAAAAAAAAAAAAAAAAAAAAAAAAAAAAAAAAAAAAAAAAAAAAAAAAAAAAAAAAAAAAGAAGAAAGTCTGCATGTAAGTTACATAATAGAATTTTAGCAACAAAACAATGCAAAAATAATTTTTCTAGTTGCTTTTGAAAAATCATGCCAAATATTATATAACTAAAATAGATTCTATATAACATGTAGAGGCAGACTAAGATTGAGCCAACCTAGATATACTTGAAATGAAAAATGCAAAATTCTGATTATTAAATTTTTAATAATTTATATGAAAGATTACTAGAGGATGACTACATTATTTAAATCTAATTCTGTGTTAAAAATTTAAATCTTTTTATTCTAGATATAAATATCAATATAGGCTCATGATTTACTTTTTCAAAACTGTCTGTTAACCACCTGGAATATGCATTACAACACCAAACATTTATGTATATGCTTACAGTAGAATTAGGATAAAATTAATGAATTAAACCTAAGTAATGTGAGTGTATAAAATTCATGTCCATGGAAGTGTTAGTAATCCAGTATTTTAGTGGTTTATTACAGAAAGAAAAATATAAGCAATTTAACTTTAGAAAAGTTCCACAATGATTAAGCTTGGTCACACTGCCAAATATGAGAAGAAAATGAAGCAAATTTACCTGTGCTAGCTTGCAAAGTTTCTATAAAGTTCCTTCTAGGGTTATTCTGGAGTTTTCACTAAGGTTTCAGGCACTGATTTTTTATTCTGCTACTTTGCTGAATGAGCTTATAAGATTCAGGAGTCTTTTGGTGGAATTATGCGGTCTTCTCTGTAAAGAATCATGCCGTCCATGAGTAAGGACAGTTTGGGCTTTATTTCCTATCTGTTTCCCTTCATTTCTTTCTCTTCCCTCAGTGCTTGGGTGAAAATTTCAAATGCTACACTGAAAAGGAATGGAGACATCGGTGACAGTAGATACCTTCTACTTGCTCTTGATTTTAGAGGAAAAGTTTTCAGATTTTCTGCATTTTGTTTGATCTGAGAGTATATTTGTCACTTCTTAGCAGACTGAGGTAAGGTCTTCCTATACCTATTTTCTTCACAATATTTTTATTATGAAATATGCATGTTGGATTTTGTCAGAGGCATTTTCTCCAATTTTTGTCCTCACTTCTGTTTTTGTGGTGTAATATACTTATTAAAGATTTGTTGACTGCTTTCCCATTTATTGCTAAGGATTTTTATAATGGTTTTCACTAAAGAAGCCACCCTGAAGTTTTCTTTCTCAAGTGACTCCCTTTTGGAATCATGGTGATACTGGCTTCCAAGAATGAGTCTGGCCATACTTGTTTTTTCTCAATTTCATTAAAACCTTGAAGATTATGAGTGTTAGATCTTCCCTGAAGTCCTTTAAGAATTTAATGATGAATCCATTGAGCTGGCTTTTCTTGGAGGAATAATGTCATTCACAATGGTTTCAAAAAATGGTAAATACTTTGGAATTATCATAACCAAGGAAATGAAAATCCTCTACAATGAAAAGTACTGTACTTGGGAAAAATGACTGAAGAAGACAAATGACAGTTTAAAGAACCTGATGCTAGATTCCTGGATAGACAGAATCAATGTGCACTGTCAAAATGGCCATATGACAAGAATTGTCACATTAGCTTTACTAATGCAATTCTCAACATTAAAGAAATTCTTACAAAACAGAAAAATTCTAAAATGTATGTGGAAGCAGAAGAGACTCAGAACAGCAGAAGGAATCCTGGACAATAAGACCAAAGCAAGAAGGAACAAAGGCCCAGATATCATGTTATATTACAAAGCTACAATTATAAAAACAGCATGACACTGGCACAAAAATAGATATACAGATCAAACTGGAAGGGAATCTCAACTGTCAAAGAAATACCATTGAGAATCAATGTGGAGTACATCAAATTAAAAAGCTTCAACACAGCAAAGACAACAATTACACTGGAAGAAGATGAAAAGACAACAACAGAACAGAAAAGCATTTCTGCTGGTTATTCCTCAGACAGAGGACTAATATATAGAATATATAAAGAACACAAAACAATTAGAACATTCTCCCAAAAAGCCCCGACCAAAAATTAGGCAATCAAAATGAACAATTATCACAAGTACTATATATGGTTAATATATAAAATAAATGTTCAACATTTCTGGCCAGTAGAGAAATACAAATTGGAACACTGATATCCTATCTCGTCCAAAAAGAAAAGCTATTATCAAAAAATCAAGTAGTAACAAATACTGGCAATGGTGTGAGGATAAAAGAACTCCTCCATATTGTTGGTGGGACTGTAAACTAGTACAATCACTGTGAACTTTTCTCCAAAATCTAAACATGAAAATTCTATTTGACCCAGCTACTCTCCTCCTACTTTAAAGTCAAGGAAACTATATTACAATTGGGACACACACTCATGTTTATAGAAGTACAATTCATAATACCCAAATATTAAATGCATCTTATATGACCATTCAAAAATAAATGAAGAAAAAAAAAAGTGGTATGAAACACAATGGAGTACTACTCTGTAATAAAGGATAAATTTGGATCATTTGTAGTGAAATGGATGTATTGTTAGCATGGAGGAAATGGAAACCATAATGGTAAGTGAAATAAATCAAACAGATGAGCTTCAATATTGCATGGTTCCCTTTATATGAGAAATCCAAGATATAAATAATTTAAACTGCAAAGTAAAAGACAGATAATAGGAAACAAGGAGATCAATCTTTTGCAAATGGAAGGAGAGGACAAAAGAGGGGAGAAAGAGAAATACGAGAAAGTGGAGAGAATAAAGATGTGTTGAGTCTATGTATCAACTCTCTGAAATAAAATTAATCACAATATACTGTAAACAAGTTCCAATAAAAGCAGAAATATTAAGAAGTAATAATCAATTCTTACTCATTTTCTCTCCCCTGACTGTTTTCCGGGAGCTCCTCTACCACTGATTCTCTTCTTCACTGTAGTTTTCTCTTGATTTGCATTGCATGAACTGAGTCATCCCATGCTTGATGGGACTTCAAAGATCAAGAGTCACAAAACCATCATCAGCTCTTATTTTTGGACAGCATTTTTAAACTGAGAATGGTAGAAGGCACAGTCTTTAATGTCCAGCTTTTAAAATCATATCTGAAGACTCAAAGTAATGGATATATTTACATATTTTTATAATTGTACATTAGTTAGACAGGTTATATGTTTTTATTTTGGCAGATTCCTACAGGCACATAACTTATATCTTCCACCTGTATTATGTCCTCTAGTTTCATATTTTTGTGGGATTTTCAATGCATATTAAATATTTTGATCATATCCACCTCACTGATTCCCCATCCCTAAACCTCTTTTGTTTTTATTCTAGATGAAAAAGAGTCAAGAGGAAAAGGAGAAAGGTGTGAAAGGATGAAGAGCAGGAAGACAGAGAAGAGAGCGGAATATAATCAGTTGCTGGAAGGAAAGGAAAGTGCAGAAGGCCAAATGCCCCCAAGTACACTCACACTCTCTTTTCTTCTTTGGGGTTCTTGCCAAGATCCAGAAAACCACTGGCCAGTCCACCTTTCCATCCCTATCACACCCATGACTGCAAGATTTGAGATAAAACTGAACCATTTCATTGTTTTCTACACACTGCATATGAGGAGCATCTAGGTTCACTTGGCCACAGAGTAGGAAAGTTGCCCTTTTTCCCTTTTTGCTGGTTCTAGTGCAATATGGAAGACTTTGTAAAACATGTTTAATCGATTCCTTTAGGATTAAGGTTTAGAGAAGAATAAAATGTTAATGGACCAGTTAAGAAGATTACTAAACTCAAAACAGGAAATAGAGTAGCACAGGCTATGAGGGTATGGTATTAGCTAGGTCATGGTGAACTGCTAAGCTTCTGGCCACGACAAGGGTCAGAGTAGCTTAGGAAAAGCCTTATTCAGTAGCATGGAAAGCACTATATATCAGTTAGGCCGTGAAGAACAGACCATAAAAATTGCCAGTAAAACTGACTCTGCAGAAGTGTGAATGAAACCAATCACTATATTTGAATTAAAGAGAAAAAAAAAAAAAAAAAAAAAAAAAAAAAAAAAAAAAAAAAAAAAAAAAAAAAAAAAAAAAAAAAAAAAAAAAAGGAGGAGAAGAGAAAATGATGATGGGCTTTTACCAGAACTCAGATAATACTGAGTTAAAGGAGGCAAGAAAAAAGCAGGCCATTAAGAAAAGAAGACATGGAGAAAAAGACTTAAGTTTTGTACAGGATTCAAGATTTAGAAAGCTCTCAGTTGCTCAAAGAGTAAACTAAACTCTACACTCCATTTCAGCTAGGAAGCCTTGCGTTGGTGGTGAGCAGTTAACACAGAGAGGGAAATGGAGCACGGTACAATAAAGGGCCTAATGCCAGCCTCAGCCTTACCAGCTGTCCTGTGCTCTCTGCAAGGCATGGGGAAATGAAATGAAATGTATGCAGTGGGAAAGTAATAATGTGGCTTTCCAAAACTAATAATGACCTCAACTAAACACACTAACATCTCACCAGGGTACTGTTTTTCATGGGTGCAGAAATCTCTTTGAAACTGTTTCAATGAAGCTCAGTAAATGAAATACCAAAAGCTGTGTAATTACAATGTGACCACAGTATAATATTCATGATGGCAGTTACTATTTGCAGAACACTTACTATGGAAGTAACAATATTATCCTCACTTCACAAGAGTGAATATGAAGGAATATTCCCAAATTTTAAAAGTAGTTGTTTCAGAAAAAGAGCACCACTTGTTGAAGATCTCACATCAAGAAACTGTGCAGGCAGAATTTGAATATAAATCTGCCACATTTCAGACTCTTTCTTCTTTGACCCAGCCTGCAGCCTCTGGCTTGAAATTATGAATTTTGGAGGCAAAACATGTTTGTGTGCCAACAAAGACAAATATAAAACAAACCCAAGTTTTGAAATTCTTGCACTGAAGCTAAAGAGAATGAAGAAGAAAAGATTTTTTTAGATGCATGGGTATGAAAAGAAATCTAGGCTTCACTGAGCATGGTACAGATTGGAAATAAAACATAGTCATTGAATTCCTTGCTAAAGACATCCTTGGGGCCACAGGATCCAAATTCCTCACAGGAAACAACTACAAACTTGTGCATGGGAAAATGTTTCACTCCAGCACTACGCAGTGATTGGTCTCTGTCCAGAGCTGCCATGTGCTGGCATGAATCCAGTTAGCATCCAAGCTCTCAGCCAAAATGCTTCAGTGCCCAGCCACGTGATGGGAATTCTGAAAACCTTAGAAACAATTTTGACTGCTGTCACCAAGCTATAATAAGAAAAGAAAACCAAAGAAATGTTTTAAAACAGGACCCTCTGATGGTCTTATTTAAAAAGGGAAGCTCCTTTCAAAATATTTTTATTTCCATGAAGCCATAAACCAGCCAGTGACAAAGCTAATAGCAGTTATCTAATTCTATCTCTCCACCTCAAATAAGTACATTTATTTGTCTTGAATACCTGGAAATATGGAAACGTTTTATACTGCAAACATAATCAACATATCTCAGAAAAGCTCTTTACACAAATGAATTTGTTCTCAGTCATCAGAAACAGAAGCAGATTATCTACTTAGTAATCCTCAAAAGAGATATGACAACCAACCACTGCAATGCAAGAGAATTTGTTTCTATACTTTTATGATTCAATCTTTATTGTGACATTACAGATATGTTCAACTCTTCAGCACCTTCCTAACAAGAAATATTATGAGTTAGCTGTTCAGTGCGGCATAAAAGAAGGTATAACACCATCAGAAAACTAGCGGCTTTCTAGCTCTTCAATTACAAATAAGGGAAAATAAAATGAAGAATTCAAGCTCATGCATGTAGATCAATCAGAATTCCTGAAATGCAACCAAAACATGCTCGCTCCAAGTGTTGATTTGATCTATATTCACCGAATATGTTTTGATGGAAAACATCAACAATTATAAATAATTGTGACCTGAAAAAGTGAGGTAAGAGAGTTGCTCATTTTGTGTACCAGAGGAACAACAGATATTGTTTTCTATTCTTGAGAAATTAAACACTGGATAATTAGTCTACAGGTTCACAAAATGTGGAGAATAAGTCTAATGTATTATTGTGGAGTATAGTTTCTTCTTAGAGGCAAAAATTACCAAATGGAATATCACTTAAAATATTCATGAATTTTAGCACCTGTAAAAGAAATGAAACAAATATAGTAACTATTTTGATGCAGCATTGAATACAGAATGCACTTCCAAAGTTACAATATATATTTATAAATGCATATGTTTTTATAAACACATATACACCTAAACGTGTCTGTATGCAAAAATTTCCATACACAGCCACAGATAAATACAGATGTTATTTTAAAATAATTTTGTATCCAACTGACACAAGATATTACATATTTGACAATTTGGAAGACCACAGTGTTGGACTAAGTCGCTAGAAAGGAATAACAATGTAGAATGGCCAAGAAAGCAAAATTACAGTGCATATATAGTTTGATAAGCACCTAAATCACTGATCTCAAACTGTCTTGTCCTCTAACTGTGTAGTTTCAGGAAGAGACTGTGATAGTGAAGAGCCCCGCCCCTCTCTCCTTTGTCTAAGCATGCAGTGGACTAGCACAGGACCGTGAGTACATATGACCACAGACATGTCAGCATTCAACCTGCCTCAGAGCTAACATTTACAATCAGTATTCATTTCAGTTTCATTTCCTCCCTGTGAAGATGATCCTATTTTTCTCATTTCTGACCTATTTCTGGTTTTGAGCCTACTCTTCCTCACCTAATAATCCAATGGATTATTTCACTTAGCCTCCCTAACAGAGAACATTATCTTCATGTATAGTTAGGAAAATAAAAGCAATCAAATATATTTCCATTACGTATTGTGGCTGCATATGATAAACTTTTTGTGGACTGCTCAGAGGACTCCATTCTAAACCTGCAGTCTTTCCTGTGCCACCTGGACTACAGTTCTCAAGGCCTGTGTAATAGTAGCCAAAGAAGCCTTCAAATTCAAAGCAAGCCTGTATTCAATTTAGATTTGGTCTCTTTATTACTGTGTGACCTCAGGAAAATTACTTTATCACTCTCTCTTTTAATTTCCTTGGTTGACAGTGTTTTAAGAAAATGATAGAAGGTAAAGGTACTAAATAAACTCTAGCATAATAACTTTATTAAGTCACTGCCCAGGTAATCATAGCTTGTGCACAAAAGAAGCAGTTTTCTTAAGTCTCCTCTGTCTGTCTGTCTGTCTCTCTCTCTCTTCCTCTTTCTCTCTCTCTCTCTCTCTCTCTCTCTTCTTTGTTTATCTTTGGGGTGAAACCTTGCTGTATGGTCCAGTTGGACTCAAACTCTTAAGCTATTCAAGTGTTTTCCCTTGATGCTGGAAGTAAAGGACACATCATCACACCTCACTGGTACATCACCATTCTTCAACCCAGCAAGGTAAAATGACACACTGTGTTGATGAAGTCCTGATGATCTGGCAGAGAGAAAGCATCTCTTCCCAAACAATCAGGGTTTGAACTCCAACAATGCCAATGAGCATCTTGGTGACTCTGGCAACTCACTTAATCTCCTGGAAATCTCATTTCACCATCTATAAAACAGAATCAACTTCCAAAATAAAGTCATGAGTTTATAGATCATATGTGCCAATTATATGAAAATTGCACATATTATAAATGTTGGCTTTTGATCTTATTAATATATTTTTGCTCAGAAAGTCTTTCTCATCATTCCCAAGTCCACAGCAGACATGTTGGACAGTCTCTCTCCCATTCTTGTCCCTCTTCCATTCTTCCTTATTAAAGGGACACTGAATTTGATTAGCCAATCATCTGCTTCAAGGGAAGAAGATCTCCCCATTAGGAACAGGACATTGATAAGTCCAGGAAAAATGCATCAACATCAGTCTCTTCCACAATGTTTGGTTTAGGAGCAAGTGTTCATCTGAAATGATTCCAGCCAGTAAGATCCACGAAGCAACATATGGCAACTTTTCCTTCAAAGGAAGCCAGTGAAAGAAATATTTATTTCTTTCCAAACTTCATATATTATCACACAAGAATGTGATACATTGAGATTTTGAAGCCAAGTTTCTTCCACGAAGTAAAGAAAAACAGCCAAAATCATGAGCCGAAATATGAGATCCAAATCTGCCTCCAGATGGCCTCTTGCATACTATATTTTTTTTAATTTTTAAGCCCTTTTTGATTTGTTCTCTTCCTTGCCTTTAAAAGCATCCTAAACTGATGTAATTTCATAATGAAAGTATTCTGTAAGTCAACCACAAACTGATGACTTGCTAAATTATTCATTATTAGAATGTTTCATAATAAGAGAAGCCATTTAAAGATACAGCTTATATTTAAATATTAATGTTAGATAGTCCTTAATGAATTATAGTAATCTAAACAATCGAGCTACCTATCTGAGGCACCTGGAATACTACTCTCATACCTCTAACTACTGCTGATTCTCTGCACTCACTAATTTGTGTCATGAAAGAATTTCTTCCTTTAGTAACTGCCAGGCTCACTACGTCCATTCATGAGAAAGGACTAGAGAATACAGTTCTACTTCTCAGTTTTTTGGAAAACCTCTACATCATTTTCTACAATGGCGTATTATTTTACATTCCCCTAAGAAAGTGCAATTGTGAACTTTCCTTTTTGGTAATAGCCACTGTGACTACTAGAAAGTGAGCTTTCAAATTTGTTTTTAATTGATATTTCCCTGGTGATTAATGATATTCATCACAGTTTCACATCTTTTTGGCCATTTTTACTTCTTCTTTTGAGAAATACATGTTCAGGTTCTTTTCCCACTTTTGAATTGAATTATTAATTTTATTTTAAATTATATAAATTCCTTATTATTTTACATATAAACCACTTAACCAGAGGTGTAGCTTGTAAACTTTTCTCCTGATCTTGGATTGTCTTTTATTTTTCTCAGTGTTTCCTTGGCTGTTTAGCAGCTTTTATTTATAGAGTGCTCCCCGGTATTTTATTTTGTTGCCTGTGAGTTTGGGGTTCACATTAGCTAGCCTCTATCCACTTTGGTGTACACATCCAAAGAAAATGAGATCTATGTGTCAAAAAGACATTGGCAGCGCCATGTTCACTGCCGCACTACTCCTAACAACTAAGCTGGAGAATCAGCCTGGCATTTATCCATGGGTGAAGGGATAAAGAAGGTATGAGATACACACACACACACACACACACACACACACAAACACACACACACACACACACACACACACATACTCACACACACACACACACATACTCACACACACACACTCACACACACACGAATATAATTCAACCAAAAAAATAAATTCTGTCATTTTCAGCAACATAGGTAAATTTAAGAGGATATTATGCTAAGTAAAGTTAGCCAGGCACAGAAATAAACACTTTATGAGTTCACTTATTTGAGGAATCAAGACACTCAAAATCATAGAAGTATGGAATAATATTTAACAGGAGCTAAGGGATAGCAAGTGTACATGATTGCCTTCAGATAGAATAAACTCTGGAAACCTATTGCTCAGAATCGTGACTACAGTTATGTATATTTGAAAACTGCTAAGATTATACTTTCAGTGTTCTCAGCACAAGCTGATAAACACAAGAATGTTAATCTGCTTGATGAATAATTTCACTATATATGTATATCCAAATATCACTTTTATTCACTGAAACTATATTCAATTCTTAAAAATTTTTATTTTCATGGTGCCGGAGGAAACAAAGAAAATGCCTAGAATGACTCTAAGAGACTGGTCTATGGCAATATACACTTGACACACTTGATGTGTCTCATGGCCGAAGCTAAAGTGGGTCGAGCCTCTTTATGACCTGGATGGGAGAAGTAGATTCTGAAACTACAGCTGCTCCTTACTTTTTTTCTGTTCACCAAACTCTTGCTACTTTAGGGGATAACGATTGAATCAGTACAATGAGTACTGTATAGTTTTGTTGTTGTTAGATGCTATCCATCACTTACAACAATTCCTTTGTCAGTCATCCAGTCCAGAGCCCTTAAATGTGCTTCAAAGTAAAGATGAAACAACTGTTTCAAAACTGTCTGCAGAATCCTAGACAAGATTTCTTTATTCAGTAAATTCACCAGATAGTCACACATTGACACTTTCACTGAGGAACCAAAGCTACCCCTAATCACATTACCTATTTTTATACCTCTTTCTCTCCTTTTTTATTCAGATTATTATGTCTCATTTTTCAGCCATCTACCACAATCCTGCTCTCCATGCTCTCTGATTGATGAATCCCCTTCCCTGAAACGTATCAGGGTTAGTTTCACTATTCGCTCTCCATCACTCAGCCTCAGCCCCTGAGTGCATCTCTGCTGGGGTGGTGGAAGGTACTTCGGTCATCAACAATCAAGTTCCGGTACCCATATGAAAACTGATCTCGTCATGTCACATATCCACACCCACGCGCACTGCCTCTGGTACAGACTTCAAATGACATGAGAGGCAGGAGGCTGAAGCCGGTGAGCAGGACACGTCAAGGGAAGGCTGCCTGATACAAATGCTGGCTTTCCCACAGTATGAACAGCAGAACTCTTGGGTTTTCCTCACAAAAGAGAGGTATGGTTTGCTTAGAGAAATCCTTTTCATTAATAGTTCATGAATCCAGTGTGGGAAGAAGGTATTTTTGATAAATTGTCTCCATATAATAAAAATGAAACAGGCACTTGAAAGACAAAATGTATCAGCAAGTTAGATGACTAGGTGATAGCTCAAAACTGTATATAAGAAATGCTATTTCTGGAACATGAGAATGCTAAAATGGAACATTTCATATCCATTTTAGATATGGTTCTGAAAGTTTTCATAAACCACAGATGATGGAGTAACATCATTCAATAACCTATGTTGAGCATTGTTTTTAAATCGCAGACCACCTGCAACCTCTGCAGAGGTGGCGGAATACATTAGTGGGGTGCTTTGGAGGGAGCTTTGAAATAAAATGATTCATCCGAATAACCAATTAACGTGATTATAAATCATGAAATTTTATGGGAAATGGAAAAACGAATACATCAGAAGCAGTAGTAATATCTTTAATTGCAAATTGTATTTCAAGTGAAAAGTGGAGCACATAATAACAGCAACACTAGGGAATAGACGGTAAGTGGACAAGCAGGTAATGAAGATATTCTGGACCATCTGAAAACGTATTTTTCCCAATTAACTTAAATGTCTTTTATCAGTGAAGTGAGACCCAGAGAAGGCCAAAATCACCGTGAGAGAACAAAACAGGGTGTTCACACAAAAGAGAGTATTTGTTCCAAAAGGAAATTTCATTTAAGAAAAAGAGGAATTTCAATGGCCTCTATAATAAACAAAATAGAACAACTACCTTTTCACTTGTTTATCTTTTCTTTGTATACATGCAGGGCAGAACTGGTTTCCAATAAACACTGAAGCAATAATCAACTTTTAATTAACCACCTGGGATCATCTTGCTTTTGAGAACTCTAAATACTTGCTTTATTGGTATATCAGACATTTACTATTGACAATATCTGATTTGGTTAATTATATCACTATCAACAAGCTTTGTCTTCCTCACTTAATTCTACATTTCTCTATGCTAAGACTTTTGAAATCCCACCGAGTTGACTATTTGCTCGGCCTCAGATAAAACTTCAAAAGCAAATCTTAGAGCACTATGTGTCTCCTTCATTCTCAGGCTAATTAATTTTCCATGAGGAGGTAAGACCAGGGATAAAGTGAGTCATCTGTGCTATTCCTTTTGAATTAAATAACTACTTTTGCTACATTTTATCACAGATAATCACGTACTTACTGAAAGTCTGCCACATACTTGGCAGTGACATATACTAAGCATTTGAAACAAATACCCAGATCAATACACAGTATCTTACTAAATGAATCATTATCCCAATTCGGAATAAATGTATTTAAAACTAGCTAATATCTTGGTTACTTCTCCTGGGTAATATTTAAATATTGGCTTAGTATACATTTGGCAGCATTCATTATGTTCCATGAATAAAACTACTAATGTGCATTTAATGGGAAACCAGGATGGAAAGTCTGTCCTGTCCACATAGTGTCCTCATGCAAAGCCGCAATAGAATGCAATAATGTTGATATAAACAATTCAACTTTGGCCCTTTGGTAATAACTACATAAGGAAGAAAACTAATTTATACAGCTATGTTAGAAGAATTAAAGATGTCTTCAATGATAAGACAGGCTGAGTGGCAAAGAAAAGTGAAATTATAAATATAAATATAAATGAAAATATAAAATTCATTGCCTGTGTACATAACAGGTTAAAATCCGAGAACTTCATCAATAGGTCTAGTGTGACTAGCATGCATTATAGTGAGAAAACAGGATTTTTTTTTTTTTTTGCAAATAAATAGAAGGCAGAAGTAACAGATCTAAGTTAGTTTCTCCCAAATAAAAATGAATTTCTTCTGTTTATGTAGTATGTTTAATAATTGTGATTGGTGGAAATAATCTTAGATAGCTTAAGTGGAACAATAAATACAAAAATAATCAGAAAGCTCCATAGTAAAGGTACTAGAAAAATCCTAATTACAAAAATAAAAAAAATGGCCACAAACTCTCTCATTAATAATTACAATAATGCCTTGCATCATGAACTGAATTCTTTCCACAATTTTGCTTGCAAACCAAACTGTGGTCAAATTCAACAATTAAGTTCAATGTTGACTTTATGGAAAAGTTTGACTCAATTTTCATTCAATTTATACCTTGAGATACAAAGCATAAATAGGGTCATATCTGAAATAGGAACCTATTTATAACACAGGTCCTTCCCACATTAAATTGGCTTATTTTACACGCAGATAGTGCATCCCTGAAAAACTATTCTGGCTTTAAAATTATGTTGTAAAAAACAAACAAACAAACAAACAAATGTGGCTTATGGGGAAAGACTGGATTAGGAGGCAGAACACTGGAAACTTGCAGAAATTTGTAGGTAACCATAAACAAAAATCATAACATCATAATTTCAAAGCTAACAAAGGTGAGATTCTTCTAGGATTCCTGGTGAGACCTTAAAAGAACAAAAACAGCAAAAACAAACAAATGTCATTTCACACAGGAAATTGCTTCTCAGCTTCAACAGCTGCCAGCTACACCTAGGAAGACACACCCCGCAATAGGAGTTTAGACTTTCTGAAAGTCACTAAAGAACTACTTCTTGGACTAAAGAAGCCCAGAAATCAATTTGTCTTAATCATCACACATTGCTAAGGCTTTCCCAGAAGGTTTGGTTTGACCAGGTAAAATTTAATGATTGTAAAATTATGTACAGATTAACACAATCCTGCATTATAATCTGCTATCACAATAATATAAAGTACATCATAGGAATGCATACTGTGGCAGAAAAAACTGAAACAGATTATAAATATGTTTAATGCTATTTGACCACAATGTGAGGTGTCATTCTACATAACGTACTTAAAAATTCCTGGCAAGTCACCATCAAAGTGAGGAATAACATCTATGAAATGTGATTTAATCAGGATTGAAGGACATAATGAATGAAAACGTTCAATTTCCTAGGTTACATTGGGATTCCAAACTATGACTCCCATTCTCTTCCCTTGGATAAAAGTAGAAAATTTTTCAACCTCCTAAGTACAATACCAAAACATGTGTGTGTTATTTAGTTTTCTATTTTAGTTTTCCTTTTTCTGCTTTGTTCTAGTTTCCCAGAAATAAAAAAGTAAAAAAAAAAATTAAATAAATAAATAAATAAACTCATTTAAATTAAAAATATACAATAAAAGCAGATTTTACCCTCATGAGGCTTTATCCCAAATCCCAGACCTACACAATATAATAAATACAAATAATGGAAGAATGAAATAAAGACAACTGATAGAGCTGGAGAAATATTTCAGAGAAATGAGAATAAAATCAGTAGAGTGCATTTCAAAATTTATCACTGATACTTAAGTCTCCTATGTGTTTCACATGCTTAACATATAATGTTTATGTATTTAATGTTTGCACTACTGGCAACTGAATCAAACAGCTCCACTCTGAGATACATTCCAGCCATCTTTGCTTTTATTTTGAAAGAATGTCTTTTTAAGTTACCAAGTTTTTCAGTTTGGACTTAATATTTTAACCCCCCTGCCTTAGCCTACTAGGGTGCTGAGATTACAAGCATGTATGACCATCTCCACTTTAGGATTCAAATTTAAAATAACAAATACAATTTAAAGAGATCACAAATACAGGGTTTTCCTCATGTCCTAGTTACTATTAAGATACAACCATTCTTTCCGACAAAAAAAGGATTAATACTTCTGGTGTTACTTTGTCAGTCTTCAAGTTGAATTCTAAGAACTGATAATTCTTCCACACAAATCTGTCATGTCTACTCACTCCTTTGCCTTTTTCCCTCTGGCTCATTATACTTATGACTTGTGCAATTAAAAACAAACCGACACCAAGCATGTTATTTTCCTACCCAAACAATGGCTCCCAAAGATGGATGCAAGAGGCAAACTTAGGTCTGAAAGGCTTTCTGACTCCTTTCCTCCCAAATATTCCATCATCAAAGCCAACAGATCACCTTTCTGGGCTGTTCAATGAATACCATTTCATGAATTCAAACATTTTGATACATGCTTACACTAGATTCGTCAAACTGGATGAGTTCCATCCTCCAAACAGATGGTATTTTCCTCACTCACTCACTCCCATCAGAGTGAAGCTTTTCCTCCTATGATGAGTGTCCTGGTTAGAGCCTGGATTCTCAACATGTTTCCAGTTCACTTCCTTATATATTTAAAACTGCTACAGAACCTTCAGGGGTCATTAGTATCTCCTATGTCTCTCCATCATCATGTGTAAGTAGAAGATGTTACTATGATAATAACTGGAGGACTGATACACCCGAACCTGCGAGTCAGCACTCAGTGAATTTTAGTTCACTCTATGAGCTAAACGTATGAAGTCCAAGATAGACTTCTGTTTTTTAATTAATCATATGAAGTCTTTTGTCATTTTACATCATTCCAACTCTTCTCTGCTCAACAGTTTGCTGATTTATTGATTATTATTTGTCTTTTTAATTTTTTTTCCTCAACTATCATAATGGAGTAGTGCTATCCCCTTACCTCTACACATAGGCAAATTTTCAAACAGTACACCACATATCTTAAAAGTTAGGCAAAAAAAAAACAGAAGTCAAAAAGTCTATTATTCATAGTAAACAACCCACTATAATTGATGGAAGAAAATGAAATGATTTATCTATGTTAATTTTCTCATCCATAAAACAAAGCTAATAATCCACTGAATGCTCGATAGGCGTAAGTTGTAAAGTTCTCACAGGCCCTTGGAAACGTGCTCTGTAATGTTTTAAAGTGTTGATATTAAATTCATGGTCAGCCCTCAATAAATGTTTGTTAAGTGTGAAAATCACACAAAATTTAAAGATCTGTTACTTTGACAGGAAGATATCTTACTTAACATTTTTAATCTGTGCAAGAGAATTAACAATTTGGAGACCAAAAGGTAGTAGTTAGTAACCACTTTACCTTCTGTTTCTTCTTTGGTAACTCACTAATGCTAACTGTGTTCCCACCCTACGTCTTTTTGGTGTTACCACCAGCCCTTTGAAATAATTCATAATTCAAAAGAGCCACCAAGTCCTGCCATCTGCTAGCCAACTGTGAAAAGTAAACCTGCTCTATCACGGTAAGTGGTGACCCCTGCAGGTGTTCATTACACAACCTCTCTTTTGGTATTACAGGTATTTAGGACAGGCAGGCATTTCACACATGCTGTATACCATGTGTAAATAACGAATGAGTAAGCCTCACGGAGTATGTAAAGAATCTCTGTTCCCTCTATTTTTTTTTCTGATTTCAGAGCATTTAGAAAATATTTGGAAATTGAACAAATGTACTATTTTAAGCATGAATAAATTCATATCTGTTCTTACCACAAAAAAGTGAACAAAACCTGGCATTGTAAGGTTGATATTTTACAAGATGCCTGTGTGTGTCTATTATCACCTTTACCTATTATCACAACCATATCTCATAGACAAGCATGAAAAGAAACTTGTGAAATATTTTTACATCAAATTATCAAAAAGGAAAATCATGGTCCTGTTATTTTAAATTCTTCTTCAAAGTCATCAGATCCCTAGTACTGTAGGGTCATGGGATGACAGGATGAATGTGCTCTCCTGTTTTTTTCAACAAATAAAATAGGGCCAAGAAGATTTTGATCAATTGACCCAAACATTTTCAGATTTCCCTCATTGGATTGCTGCACTATGTATGTCACTGAGATTGCCCATCATGCCTCTCGGTGATTGAAATTCATGGAAATCTGTTTCATGGCGTCATAGCTTTCTAAAATGCTTTTTGTGATTTGAAGAATTGTTAGGTGCTCAAGGAAACAATGTCACTATTTGGGATTCCAGCACCGCTATTATAGTAGTAAATAATTAAATTATTCAAGTATTTAAAAGTATGCATGGCGACTGGCTGAACAACTAAAGATTCCTAAACTCTGTGAACTGTGGGAATATCACATTTAATAATGCCATAAAAGCACTGGTTGCATTTTAAAAAGTATTCTTCTATCATGTAATTTGGAAAATTAAAACTAATTTACAATCTTTTAAACATGCTTCTCTCCATTATAATTGGGAGAGTGTAAGGGAGGCAGGAAATGTAGAATTTAGGTCAAGAAAAACTTGGAAAAACAACCACATCACCTTTATAAGAACATTACAATTATTAAATTAATTGTGGATCCACCAACACCCACAGGATCAATTGTGTTAGTCCCAACCAAATTGAACAAAGGCATACTGCTCTAGCTCTTAATAAGCACTTATCTTCTTCGTCTCCAAAGTTTACTGCTGAGAGATGACTGTGAACACAGATGAGTGAAATGCTTTCCCAAATGTCAAAGCCAGAGCGGGCACCAGTTGCACAGCCTCAGACTGTGAATCCTGCTTGTTTCCCTTTGCACGGCGCCCACACAAGGAATCGAAGGGCAAAAACAAATCACACTGCAGCTCGGTTCCCAGCCTCAATCTCCTTCACTCCTTTTGGACCCCATTACCAACTAGAGCTCTTTTGGAAAGCACATTTTATTTACAAAATGTATCAAGTGTGACTTCATCCTTTTACTGAATGAGGTTCTCCTTTTCCATTAATTGCTTTTCTAGGAGGATGTAACCTCTGGGAGAACATTGGCCCCCTGTGTCACTGAAAAAACTCATCGGACACTCGGGACCTACCAACTTCTCTGGCTGTTGCCTGGGCTGACTGAGCAGGAGAAATGAAAGTGGGAAATGATCTGCTTCGCCCTGTGACATAAAGCAGAGGACAGAGACCTCGGGGTTACTCAGTGACAGTAAAGATATTAACTTACATAGCCTATCTTTTCTGGGAGCAAATGAACATGAAGTTGGTGTGAAGAAGACACTGCACAACCAAGCAGGCAGCACAGAAAGACAGTAATGCAGATAGAGGATTCAGAGAGGCTGTCACTGGAAGTGGGTGAGATCGGAGAAATCTATCCTGTGGGCCTGAAATTCATAGACCCTCACAGACTTGTACTCTAATATTAGAATATATGTGTTTCTAATGAACAACGACTTAACAGCACTTGCCCAGAAAGAATAACTATGAATAGAGGCCCCGTTGAACAAGTGAACTTCACAATTTATTTTCTGCCACATCCCACGATGTGGGCCTAGGTGAAGTCCTAACTACAGAGCGCAGAAGTGGACTGTGAGAAAGAAACAGTGCTGCTCTCAACCTCAAGTTCTAATACACCAGTGATTCTGTTTTATACATGCAAACAAGTGATAGAGGTTTACCAATCATTCCTGGGCCATTTGTTTAAAAGAATCAGGAAATCATTTTTAAAGATTTAAAAAGTTTCTCGAAAGCAATTCCTACACAGTCCAATTTCAGAATCTGCACGTACAAAACCGCCAACAGTGAGTACATTGTGAATTTGAGACTTGAGTTATCACTGGAGATTTAGGACGGATGACAGGGTCTGTGACCAAATTTTGAAAGCAATACTGATTGCAGAAGTGACAGTCTTCGAGAAGATTCCCTTCCATGGCCAGTGAAAATCAAACTTGACAAATGCCAGCTTTCCTTCATTAGATACTGAGCGCGAAGTAGAAACCAGGGGCTCTTAAAGGAGCCTTTCTGCTAGATTCAAAAGCTCTCACAACAGTAGAACAATAACACTGTGTTGAAAATTGAGAGTAGAACTAATAGGCCTCGTTAGCTAATTATGGTATTGGCATCCACTTAAGTTAGTCAGCTTTTCACTTCTGTCATTTTCTGCCTTTCAACTGCTGTGGTTCAAAACGTTTTGACTACTTAAAAGGGAATACATCACCGTTGCCTTCCCTCAGTCTAACTGCACACCACTTTCCAAAGCAATAGCTTCAATCATGCTTCATAAAATCCCCTGCAAGTATACTGTTGGAAACATAAATCAGCAAGCTTAGGTTTTAGTATTTCCAGGGTGAGTCCAGGGATCACTGACTGCCGGCTTTTCCATGCCCCCATTTACAAAAGAATAAACAAAATTATGAGTCACACTGGGTTCACTTTTTTTTAAGACAGCTCCCAGTGGTGTATCTGATATTCACTGCTGCATCCTTAATTAGAGAACAAAACGCAGCATAAAGGAATCAGACTGCAGGATGAGGATTTCTCTCTCTGAGCCTTTCTGACTTCTTGAAGGCACACGGCACAGAAGTACTGCATGTCTGTCCTCCCAAACACCAGGCTTCTCACATGCATCCATGGCTAGGCGAGAGCCACGCGTTTAGAATCTGCTGGGTGAGACGGACCTCTTTCACAATGGTGCTCTTGCTGCCCGGTTTCATTACAGCAAATATGGGCTCCCCTGGAGGCACGCTTCCGACTCACCCTTCCTTCATCATCACCTCATGTTGGCATAAAGGATCAGCTGAATCACAATTTCCAATCTATGTGACACGTACATACCCAAAGTATGCACGCCTGTGTACTCCTCCAACCCACCATTTACACATGGAGATGACCCCGGTCTGAATTCCAGCACTCAGTGTCTGCAATGGTAAATCCCCACACTTCACCAACAAGGCTTTTTCTTCTGCAAACAACTTATTAGGTAATCATAAGTCTGCGTAAACTTGTTTCTTATGATTTATATTTTTCCACACTACCTGCACTCATTTAATTGCAGTTGTATTTTAACTGCAGTTTTGGGGGACGGTTTCTCAGTATTGTGAGGCACCTATCCCTGTTACAAAGGAATACTGAAGTACAATTAGCAGATCTGCCAGAATTACAGCAGCATGTCTGGGAGGGCATCCATCTGCGTACATCCACCTGTGCCATAAGACTGTCTGAACCAAAGCAAGGTCTAACACCAGCTCCAGAGGAACACATCTACAATTTCTCTAAGACTGTAATATCACACACTCTCTGCTGTTATGGGAAAATGAACGGCATCTCATCAAGACACTTTGCAGACCATAGCAATATGCAGCATTTACAGTGATTTCTCAACATAAAATCCGCAACCAGTCGCGTTTTATTAGCCACTAATCCTGCAGCTTTGGGGAGGAGAAGGGCAGAGAAAGGAAAGCTTCGAATCCCAAATGTCAAGCTTTGCTGAAGAATGATAGAAAGACTGACTCCAAGAGCAGAACCATCTCTGGCTTTAAATGGAGCTCTACCACCCCCTGCTGGACCACACGAGCAACACAGAGGCGGCTGAATGCTTCAAATCGATATACTGAAGATATTTTAACTTATCTTGCAATTTATTCCTTTATTTAAAAAACATCCACGCTACACTAATCATACGCCATCCTCTGCAATATCACACACCACAGAATCACTGCAATCGACTGCTTCAAAGACTTCCACTGATGCATGTTTTAGCGTTTTGTCTCTCCAATTAAATGTCCAAACTTGTGTGGACAGTTGAAAATGCTTCCTTCTATTGCACAAATATTTCCCGTGAACGTGTGCTACCTACACAAGCTAGATAAATCCAGACCCGCGTCTATTCAGACTACAGAGGTAACGTCCACAAATTCTCCCTCACGTTAGTCTCTCTGGCTATTCGTTTTTGTTTTTTGTCCCCTACCCCTAAGATCTAAAAGCTCCCACCGTCCTCCACAACCCTATAGTCCCTTGAAAGAGTAATTACAGTCTCGTGTTATAAAATAGTTCTATTTTTCTATACAAGAAGGTGGGGGCCAAAATGAACGACCGCAACACATGCCCAGCATTATCCATTTGCTTTCTTACACACAACCTCCACGGCCCTTCCTGGTTTCCAACATAAATAAGCCATCATCGTTCACTTCATAGTCAGAAATTGCTCTTGAGAAAGAAGGAGGGAAAAAAGAGTCTCTAAGAATTGAATTTCTTGCACACAACAAGGATATTTTACAGACGAGTTCAATCCTTCGAGTTTCCACCGCTTCTGTAAAATATCATCATAACCTTTTCTTCCACCTCTGCGGTTTACGTATCAATACACACCAATCGACTCCTTCAGTCTTTGAAAATGAAAATCAGAGAAAGCTAAAATCTCAGGGACATAAAAAAGAAAAGAAAAGAAAAAAGCAATCTGCCTGGATCCCCTGCTCACCGATGCCCATCTGCAAATCTGCGTGTCTCGTCCCTCATTTAAGGGTCTCCACAGAGAGACACAATTTTAGGGGCAGCCGAAAGAAAGAGCTAAAATGCTAAGGATCCCACAGTCGCTGCAACTTTAGTTCCTTTGCAACCTTCTCCTCCGCGCCTCCCGGTGCTCCCGGCTGGGGGAAGGGGTGGAGAGTCGCCGCGACCGGCCCGCGCTCCTACCTTGCCCGCCACCGACCAGCGACCCGAGCAGGCAGAAGGCGAGGAGGAGGCTCATGTTCAGGACGTGCCGCGGGCGGACGATCCCAAAGTTAGTCGCGCAGCCCCGGGAGAGCAGCGTCCGCGCCGGCCGTCGAGCCCGCGCCGCTCCGGGAGCCGGCGCCGCAGCCGCGCGCTCCTCCTGGCGAAGTGACGGGCTCGGCGCGGCGCCCGCTATATCCCGGCGGCGGCGCAGCGCGGCGGGCGCGGGCGGCGGGCGCGAAGCAGAGGAGCTGAGCGGAGCAGCGCGGCCGCCGCGGCGGCAGGGCCGGAGGGGGCGGGGCGGGGCGGGCGCGCGGGCGGAGGGCGGGAGGCGCGGCCGAGGCGGATCCCTCCGCGCCGCACGGCGGCCGGCGGCGAGCACCCGGATTCGTCCGCAGCGAAGCGGGCCACGGGTTCGGGTCCCAGCGCCCCGCGCCGGAGCTGCGCGCAGGAGGCGCCCCGGGGAGGTCCCGGCGCGGGCCGGGGGCGCGGGGCTCGGCGGCGCCGGGCTCGGACGCTGCGATGCACCGACGGCCGCCGACCGCCCTGGGGACCCGGCCCGAGGCCGATTGGAACGGGTGCGCGGCGGAACCCGGTCAGGCCCCCGAGCCCCGGGCCGCCCTCCGCGCGCCGAGCGGGACACACCGGCGCCCCCCGCAGCGCCGCCCCGGCAGGCGGAGTCCCCCGCGCCGCCCGCACCGCACCGCACCGCGCCCCCGGCGGGCGGCCCCGCGGCCCGGAGCGGCTGCTCTGCTCGGAGCCCCGGCCCGGGCTGCGCGGGCGGCGGCCTCACACCGACGGAGGCCGCCCGGGGCGGGACGGCGGACCCCGAGCCCCTGTGTGAACCGAGGTGACGGGGCCCGCGCACCCAGAGCGGACTCCCACCCGAAGGTGGCGGCGCGCAGTTCTTTCGCCCGCTGGGGCAGGAAGCCCCCATCCCTGGGGTCAAGCCCGGGCGCAGTCCCTGGCACCGGGGCCCAGACTGGGTGCCCCCCCACACCCCGTGCACCTTTCTCGGGGCTCCTGGCCTCAGGCCCTGGGAGCTCCTAGGGGTTTTCCCATCAGCAAGGACCGGGAAACAGAGCGGCATGGAGATTAGGCACATCACCCCACATTCACTGCCTTCCTTCGGGGCTTGTTTGCTGTCTGGCCTCTCTGGGTGAGGTTATTGGGAAGAAAGAAGGGAAAAGTCCCAACCTGCGTCGTGTAGCAGGTCCTCTCGTCAGTGGGCTCTCTGTACCCACAGCCTGGGGACACGTTCGTCTTGCTCCCCCATTTTGTAACGGAATCTATTGGGAGAATTCTTTGGCGAGGCGCTCTTGGTGCCCTTTTTACACAGCTCTAAGCGGTAACAACTAAGTAAACTTATATCAGTCAATTCATGGTCAACTTTTTGGCAGGACAGAGCAAAAACACATCTTTCAGTGTGAGAGAAAAATGAGTTCCATTATTTTTTCTGGAGTCCTCTAAGGGGATCAAAGGAACACATATGTTCTCACACGTACACAGAAGACAATGGCGGAGATACCGCCTATGCCAGAGGAGAATATGGTCGTTTACGGCTAATTTAGACAGGAAATCTTAGAATACAGTGTAAATTGGAAAAAAAGAAAGCCGAGCTCCGTCAGACACTGGGAAAGTTTCTGATGAATGTTTTTACCCTAAGACAGGATCCATTATGAGCTTTGAGGATGTGTGTGTGTGTGTGTGTGTGTGTGTGTGTGTGTGTGTGTGATTGTCACTTTACAGTTGGTGAGTAATAAGTACCATGACACCCACAGTTTAAAGCAAAGGGACATTTATTTGGGCTTAAGTGTCTTAGAGGTTTGAGTCCATACTTGGTGGGTTCCAAGGCAGGAATTGCAGAGAAGTAAGGCCTGCCGTGGAGGAGAGTTGGTCACCTGAACGGCCAGGAAACCAGAGAGAGAGAGGGCATCAGAGTGGAGAAGACTTCCAGGTCACTCCTAAAGCCCCACCTATGAGCCCATGAGACTACTGGGGGACATCTGGAAATTAACAGTAGGCGAGGATAACAGATTCTCTCTGTGTATTGCAAAAGTGAATGGATCATGCTCTGTTACTCCGAATTCACGAAGATGGTTCAGCTATTTTACCCTGCCCCAAAGTTATTAATGTTCTCGTTGAAGAGACCATCAGAAATAAACACAAAATCTGAGGTGGTAAAACTATCATGAGAAAAGTGAAAATAAAATGCTTCTGTGGCGAAAAAGGAGGCGGTTGTTTCTGAAGAGGGGAATAAGAAAGGCTTCGGGAAAGTTGGCAGAAAACAGGAGTAATTAGACTAAGATGTGGGCAGTAACAGAGAGGAGTTCTGCAGAGCCTGACGTGTGTAGAAGCAGGCAATATGTCTGGAGAGCGGACAGAAGTCTCCTTGGAAAGGGAACAGTGTGTGCAGCATGAAGGTGGCACCCAGTGGGGGAGGAAGAGTCTAACCCCCTGACCGGCTGGGATACGTGATCTGTGTTATGCAAACCCAGGGGTGCAAAGTCAAGAGTGTCTGCCTCGGGTTGCACGTGGCTCAGTGGCAGCAACACTTCTTAGCATTCTCAAGTTACTAGATTAAAGCCTCAGTACAGCCACAAATGCACAGGGGGGTGGTAAACCCTATTCTTGGGGCTGGAGGCTGGAGGCAAGACGTCAGCCCACTGGAATATTATTCACCAAAGCTCGTTTTCAGTTGTCTGCACTGTTATCCAAATTCATTTTCCTAAGGGACTCTCAAAATCAGTGTCATGTGCACAAAATAGTCTATTTTCTTCAACAGCTTTTCAGCCAAAGATGCCTCTCTGGGGCTTTCAGCAGAAAAACGCTCAGTTCCCATTGCTGTGACAAAATCATTTGCCTTCGTCTGTATAGGTCAGTCTCTTCCTCACAGACCGATGGTATTAGGACAATGCATAGAGAAATTGCTTGTGTTCCGTCCTCTGAAGACATGGTTTCCATTCGCCAGACCATGAGTGCAATTAGAAAATGAACGCGTCTACAAACAGGACTAAGTCATGTATACTGTGTAAGATATAAAAGTAGACAAATGCATCGTCCCTCCTTCCTGTGGTTCATAATTTCCACTTAAGATGATTTATCTGCTTCTTCATCTACCTGCAGAAACGTCTGAGCGGCTCAGATGCTTTAGTTATTTCATTTATAAAAATAAGAGTGAGTTGAACAGAACTCAGGGATCTATGAAAAGCTGAGTAGTAAGAAATACCAACAGGACTGGATGCATGGTTAAGTGAGAGCAGATAAATTTGATTTAGAAGAATCAATAAAATGAACATGAAGGAATAGCTGTGAGATGGAAGACGATAAGGTGCATTATTTGTGGAAATTATCTTCTCAGAGAGATTCTGCCTCTTCCTTCTGCAAGCTGTTCTTGCAAAAAGTGTGAGGCTTGTCATGCACACCCGGAGCCAGGCGGGAAGGCTGTGCTACGGGCAGTGTTTACACATCGCTTTTATTTCCCTGTTCCTTGTGTTATTTTTGTTTACTCTCTATACTGACAGAATTCACATGCCTTAAGATCGCACCATTAGGAAATAGGACATACCATGTGTTCATTTATATTTTTAAAATGTCACAAGCCATTATACCTATTCATTTACTTGTCTAGAAAATTGCCTGTTTGGGCTTTTTTTATTACCACAAAGGAAGAAAAATATCCACTGTATATATAGATAGATTGCCCGAAACCTCAATAAACAGATGATCCTACCTCTGCCTTTGCTTCTCCATTAATGCCACTTTTTCTAATGATCATGAATGTCTCTAAAAATAATTTCTACTTTCTTGGTCCAATGACGTGTTAGATATTATACTAGGCTGTTTCTGAGTATATAACAGTGGATCCTTTGGTCATAGAATTTAGATTTTTAACACCTTCTTTGGTAAATGTCTCACTTTCTTAAATGTTGTCTTTGAAATTAAGAAATAGAAGAGCCATATTTATAGCACCAAGGCACCCTAATTGTCGCAGCTGCTTGCTCTTTAATTTCTTTTAAGATACATGGGGTCATTTTCCTTCATGGCTACTTCATGTTCCCTCCGGGCAAATAACCGCTCATTTTGCTATGAAATTATGCAGTGGCTGCATATAATTTGCCACTTGCCAGAATAATATTTTCTTAACTCTAAGGGATATTTTATTCTTTTCACTGGACAGCCCTGGAAAATATAATCCCAGACAGAACAGGAAATATGACACACCTGTAACATTGACCCAAAAAAAGTGATTGACAATTTCAAGCATGTATTAAGGACCAAGTAATAAAGGAAAAAGGAGTCAAGCGGTGGCCCACATGAGCCTGCTGGATATGACACGGATCATGATGTGAGATTCAGGTGCCCAAATATTGATCACAACACTCTGAAGTCATATTTTTGCCCATGGATAGTATTGACGAATGTGATGTCTGCACAAATCCCATCGTGAACAGACCAGTTATTGCCTACTAGATAGCAAATCCTTTATCTGTGACAACACATGCCAAAGAAATGGAGCTTTGATAGGACATAAAGGGTTAATCAAATGCATTTTTGAAGCACTATAACGGCAATTAAATTTTAAAATGTTTTATTGCAGAGGTATTTTTATTTCTTCCATTAATGGTGCTTTGTTTCTGTTATTTTCAACTGAGACGAGCAATTCCATTATTAATAGCCATAGTAGCAATATTTTTCCTTAATAATGACAAATGATTAATAGTCTATCTAATAAAAAACCAATGTTCATTACTATAGTGCACATATTTTATTGTGTATGATATAAGGAAAATCCCTTACCTTTTACCTTTACATCGAATGATTCTCACTCATTTAAAGAATAACATTATCCTCTGCAATTACCATTTGTCTTTAGTTTAAATAAATCTGTATTTAACACCTATTATTGGCTTTTCCAGACTTCCTGAAACCAAGACACTCAACACTCCCAGAAGAAATTGGCCTGAATATAAATAGTCTGGCTATGTTAAATGAATTAGTATAAGAAAATGAAACTAAATATCTACACATGTTTTATTATGAATTCATGTTTACTCTTCAGAGTCCTACACAATAAAAATATAAAAATGCTGTACACTACAGGAATGTATCCTTGAATATTGTCATATTTTATCCTAATATTTCATAGTCTTCTTAGTATAGCTTGAGATGTTGTTAATCTCTTTTTTTGTTTAATATAGAAATGTTTTACAATCCCATTACTTACAAATAACTTAGGTGAATCCATTTAATTTCATGAAGTGTGTCCTAAATTAACAAATATCATACACTGAGATATTAAGATTTTTTTTATGTTTTATTATGAATAACAATTGAGTATAAATGTCTTTTTTCATACAGCTTTGAAACTGTTATGTAAACCCATATAGCACTGAAATGTTTAACTTTGTCTGAAAGTATGGCTATTTATATTGGATCCATATTTTTATTTTCTATTATCTGTCTAAATTTCCTAACAACTTCTAGTCATAGTTTCTTCCCTTAATCAACTTCAAATGAATTATCAGACTGTAGGTATGTTTGCTTTCTATATTATCTCTAATACCTTCTCCCATTTTACCCTTAGTTATCTCTTTCAAACTCCAGAATTCCCATTATACTTTATAGGATAAGATGTTGAAAATTTAATGATGATGAGTAACCACATGTTTTCAATTGCTGTAGCTCACCAGGAAAATAGCTTTTTCTGTTACTTCCATGTAGCATCTACACAAATATCCCAATGCATTTGCTACTGGGGATAGCTGAGGATTACTGTTAGCTTCTCCACATAAAATCTGACAGGGTTTTGTCATCAGTCTCATCCGTATTTTATTCTTTCAGAGCTACTTTTTGTTTTTATAAGAGGCTTCCCAACATTTTACCTTCCTGTCTCACTTCCCTTGCAGTCAGAACACAGTCACCTATTTTAAGTCCAAGCTCATATGCAAAAGATGAAAGGAAGACTGACTTTGAATAATAGATACCTACCAGGTCTTCTAGAGACTGTGGACTCTTCTGTTTCCTATACAGAGTATCTTAATGGATTCTCTTTCTTGGTACCATGAATTTTTTACATATCAATTACCAGTTCAAGAAGAGCTTTTCTAAACTAGTGCCACACATCCAAAGACAGTTTCATTCTATGGGAAACATTTGCAAATGTCAGGAGATTTGCCGTGCCTGGTGGGAAAGTGGTGTCAGTCAGTGGGGAACAGCTCGTGATACTAAGAAACACCCCAATGCACAGGATATACAGAGACAAAAAACAATTATTCACCCCTCAAATGTCATGCTGAGGAACCCTGCAACTGTCTTTCTTTAGGTGAGTCCAGAAACAATGCCCTGGGATCTTTGAAAAGAGAAAAAATTATTTTTTAGACCAAAGTGTGTCATATTTTCTTCTCAGTTAAAAAAAATATTTTTTAACTGTAGACTTTCCTGTTCAGAACAAAACTTGACAATCTTATTTCATTAGAATAAAAACATGAACATATTTATAAAAAAGGCTGGGTTTGCTAATTATATATTCATTTTGTGTTTCAAAATAACCATATTAACATTGGAGGTGGAAATAGGAACATGAAAATGACTTCACTAGTTCTGGAATATTCCAGGGGAAGAATTGGGCTGCATATGTTTTGTATCTTTGAATTGAAATGCACTTATCAATGGAATCATGTCAAGAAATGATATACATGATCAAAGTCAAAGACACAGAAACTGATTTTTAAAAATCTACACCAATTACTCACCAAATATTTTAAGATAAAATATTAACTCAGCAAACTACTATATATCCATGTTTATAAAATAAGTTTATTACCTACTTTGTTCCAACTAGCCAGTTTGTTGTAGAAATTGTTTGGAGATAAGAAAAAGCTTTTAAGAAAGAAGGAAAATTTGATTTGGTGTACAGAAAGAGTACTTCAAGCAGTTAAAAACAAAGCTAGAAAATAGTTTATTTTGTACACTGTTGTATTTTCAGGACCCACAATGGCATTTAGAGAATGATGACTATTCCATAAACACTCCTTCAATGAGTGTATTAAGGTGAAAAAAACTGAAAGAGGTCTGGTAAGGGAAGAGATGATAAAGGTCTATTCTGATTATAGAATGTGCTGTCTTTCCATGGAAACCCACTATGAGGATCAAATTAGAATTAAAAATTAATTGTAATTGCCTTTCAGAGAAATTCTATTTTTCATCAAAACCTTGACGTATAAGCTATTTCATCATTAAATGAAACGATCCTTTTTCCATATATTGTATTTAATGTTATGCCCCCTACCCACACACACACTACACAACCCAAGGCACCACCTATACTGTCATGAACTATCTGGATGTTTTGTTCTGTTCAGGCTGCTAGAACAACCTATCATAAACTAAGTGATCTGTAAACAATGGAAATTTGTTCCTCATGCATGGTGAGGGGGAGGCTCTGAAGTCAATGATCTTAGAGGCTCAATGTCTGGTGAGGACCCACTTTCTTGTGGAAAGGAGGCTTCCATCACATATCATGCCTTCCCTTAGTGGAAGGAGCAGGGCAGCCCTATTACCACCATTCCGAAGGCCTGTGCTCATGACTCACTTTCCATAGATTCCGCCTCATCACATGAGTGTTTAGATTTCCACACCTGGCTTTGGGTAACACACGGATGCGCAGCTCATAGCGCCACATAAATAAGAACGCATGCATCTGTGGGGACCTCTGGCCCATTATGACCTTCTTTAGACTCACCCTAAACTTCCTCGCCATCCTGTTTTTGCCTTGATAACTTTGTTGCTCCTCAACATTTTGCACATCATACCTGCTGGCTACATTTCAGCTCCGCCATCTTTGTTCTTGATAGGACCCCTTGCTCTTCACTTTAGTTCCTGTCTTTCGACATGGCCTAAGAAACACGACTCCTCCTTGGCTGACAGAGCCCTGTCTGCATCCTACTCTCCTCTAAGGCTCGGTTCACCTTGTCTTCTCAGGCTGATTTCCATTATCCTACTCATGGACACTCGTGGAGTCATGCACACCAGACCCCTCGAATTGCGATCACAGCCTTGCTCCTGCTCACCCTCGACCACTCCTAATGAAGGGCTGCGATCAAACTGACAAATCACAGGACATTTTAATGGCACTGTCTCGAAACACTGGAGGGTCTTTTCTTTAAATAACTCTGGAATAAAACAGTTATAATCAAGAATGTCATCTTATTGAAAGACTTAGATTAATACTGTTTACAGAGTAGGGATGGAAATGCTGTAGAGAGGAACCAGTAATACAGCAACATCAATGAAGCCTACTCCTCAAATATACTTTTTACTGCTGCCCTTATTAAAAGAATACTCATACCTAATGCACCTTGAAATTAGCAAACGGCAATAATAAAGAGTTGCCATAAATGTAACTTCAGAATTTATTGTTCATACAAGAAAACCAGAGTTCAAATAATCTGACCTTTCAGTATTTCCTCATCATGTTACAGGTAGTGTCTCAATGACACTGTATCGTTGTAGCTCCTAAGCGCAGTAAAATTAAGTTCATTCAGAAAGGCCAAAGTGTGTCCGCATTAGTATTTCCATCTTTATTCCACTTATGTGAATTTGTCTTTTGGTAAACTGACAAAATAACCCATTTTTAATTAGTCTCTTATGTGTGGATTTTATTTTTATTAGGAATCAGGTACAAAGTGGTAAACTAAAGATTTGGTTCTCTGTATCACTCTTATTTATATTTCACAGTGATGCAACCGTAGAAATGGGGACTTTATATACAGCACCTGAGTCTGACCGTGTAAACTTACAAATGAAAAAGACAACATTGAGAAAGATCAGATGCCTGCCCAATTTCAGAGAGCTTCTATGACTTGAATCCAGGGTAATGATTTTTCTATTACAGAATGCTTAAGGATGGAAAACGGCAAGATTAATGAATAACATGTTTCTATCATTTATTTCATATATGATGGGTGTGAGTTTTGCATATTAGTATCTTTTTAAAGGTAAATTGTATTCTAATGATTTTGCAGTGGTTTTCTTTATGGTGACTCTGATAACATGGTTGCATATTGATAGATTCCTATCTTCTTAATTCAACTTTCATCTCTAACTACTAAAGTGATGCTAACTACCAATGCCAAATTCTAATTTATGTATTTATTTATTTATTTATTGAGACAAAATTCTCAATTTGTAGTTCAGGATGGTCTTGAACTCAGCCTCAAACTCAGAAATCCCCCTGCCTCTGCCTCCTGAGTACTGGGATTACACGTGTGAGCCACCACGCTCAGCACTGGGGTATGTGGTACTGATTGCTAGTAAGTGTAAGTCACCATGCCCAGTATTGTTGTATGTGGTTCCTGGAATAGATCCTGGCCCATATGCTTGCAAGGAAGGCATAGGAACCACAGAGTTAAATACCCAGCCCACCAAATCCTAATTTAAAAGTGTAAAATAAGCCAAGACTTCACAGAACCTCTAAAGAACTATTTTACAAAAGAAGTCTGATAAACAAATAGATAGTAAATAATAAGTTATTAGTTATAATCAACTTATTAATCAAAATGGAAAGAAAGAAAGAAAGTAAAATTCAAAGTTATAGTTATTTTAATTAGGCAATTCAAGAAAAATTATACCATTACTGTCCTAGAATGGACCTCCTTTTCTGTTTTGATTATAATATATTGAATTACTTTATTTCTTGCAGAATTTAGTAGACATCTACTAAATGACAAAAAAAGATATCTGAAAGGTCAAAGGGGAAAATTTCAGAATTGAAAATACAGATTAGTTTTGATGCACTTGAGCCTGGAGAAAACCATCAGTTCTTCCAGGTAGATGACTTCAAATTTAAAAGTTTTCATGATGCTAGCATGCTCCTTTCTGCAAGTTACTAATCTTGGGGACATTAAACAGATGTACACTCATGTTCATACACACACACACACACACACACACATGCACACTTTAAAATACAGCAGGGGAAGCATGCTAAAAAGAAAGTAACCAGAAACAAGAGATAAACTCTAAACACACCTCTGTGGCTCAGCCAGAAAGACCTAACCATGTATGACTCTTCCGAGAAGTTCCCAACCCAACCAAGCTGCCAATTAAGCTTTATCATCATATATTCTGAGATATGATATTCCATAATTCTATTTAGTATGCATATGAGATATATTTATCACTTATATTAGGGATGCTGAATTTGTTTGAAATCATAGCATTTTTAATTTTAAAAGTGTGTGACATAATAACTGATGCACATACACTTATGACTTTCCCAAAAAAGGCAGTCCTGAGCAACCTGAAAACAAACAAACAAAAAAGACTTAGAAGAATTTCCTAAAATATTCTAGAGGAAAACATGTGAAAGGAGCACTTATCACATATATCTACATGTTGGTAAGAAATTCTCTTCCTGTCATATTTTGAGTAATTTTCTGAAGTGCTTCTGAGCCAAATTACTGATCTTCACCAACATGAGTAATTATCCAAACAGAATGCGTCCCTGTGAATACGGCAAACACAATTCCAGAGACACTAACATAAATTATGCTAGACAGTACTACTGTTTTACATATCTTTTTTTCACTTGGTAAGGAAATCTGGAATATGACCATCAAATGTACTACTGTTCTCTTTTTAGCTTGAAAATATCTAAAAGAAGCTTCCATTAAAATAAGCTTTATGTGAAAGTCCCAGAAGCTGTGTTGCTTGCTACTTAGCCCTGTACAGCTTTGTTACTTGTGGAAATCACCCCGTCTATATAAAGGTTCAGATCTTTTTATTGGCTTAATACACCAAATTGCGATTTGAATTAGACCCACTGGGTGGGGAATGGGGCTAAATTTGTGTTCTGAGACAGCCTCCATCATGTAGTTGACTTTTATGCTGTGTTGGATAATAATCTACAGATAGCAACTGAATGCTATACTGTAAGGCTCTATGTAGTGAAATCAATTACTATCTGTAGAAATTATTGGAATATATGCTAGTTTAACAAGGTATGTGCTATCCTTGGCATCGTTTTGTTTTGTTGGTTATTTCATGTATCTCTTAAACACACATTTCTTTTATAAGAAAATAAGTGCAAAACAAAGAGAAAATGATCATAGTCCCTATGATGTACTTTTCTCGAATGTTCTCTGAAAACACTGTTCTGAGTGTCTGCAGAGCAGATGGAGCCCTTTGGGCCATCCACATGTCGTGCTCTGTCCTCCTACCCTGTAGGACTGTGGAGACAACGAGGAAAGCATGCCTAAGGACCATCGGATGTTAGAGCTCCAGGATTTTCAGGAGGATGGACCTCAGCCCTGAAGGCTCACACTGCAGTCCAGAGATGTTAAGAGGCTCTTTCAGGCATGAACACTTTCTCTCAAGCCAAGAGTGTTAAAGTGCACTTTCATCTCATGAATACAGAAACCCCTGTACTTAAAAATATATTTTATCTGTCAATCTTAATAATGATTTTCTTTGCACTTAACACTGTAGTTCATTAGGCAAGTGTAGTGCAAATAATAAAAACATACCACTATGGAATATGAAAATTACTATAAATTATACCAACTGAAAGTGAATTTGTTTTAGCTAGTTTTATAAAATCTAATTGCTTTGAATCTTATGCAATATCATTTCTCCTTTATATTTGGGGGATTATTTAATGTAATTTCTATACTATGTTCTTCCCAGTGAACTCTTAATAACTTTTTCCTCCTATACTTAATATTTTTGATTCATAAATAAGACACTATAGGAATGCATGTAAAAAAATCTAATCTTGTTAGAAGAAAAATGCATTACTTTACCTTTCATTTTTTTGAATGTAACATGGCATTCTTAATTACTTTTGTCTCATTTCCAAGACAAAATATGCCACACCCAAAGTTAAAGGAGAAAAGGTTTATGTGACTCACAGCTCATAGAAGTATCGGAATCTAGTCATCTGGCTCCATGGTGGGGTGGGATGGCAGAGAGTCATCAGAGAGCAGAAAATTCACAGTGAGCAGAAGATCAAAGCAACATGGGAGAGGACAACCCTCTTTCTGTCCTGTATGTTGTGTCCAGGCTACATTAGTGCTGTGTCAATATAACCAGTGGACTGATTTAGGAATACCCCACTCTTTCAGTATCATATAATACAACTATAATTTTTTTTTAGGTTTTTTTGAGACAGGGTTTCACTTTGTAGTTCAGGCTGGCCCTGAGCTCAGCCTCAAACTCATCACAGCAATCCTCCTGCCTCTGCTTCCTGAGTGCTGGGATTACAGGCTTGAGTCACCATGCCCGGCACTGTGGTATGTGGTACTGATTGCTGCTGGGCGTGAGTTTCCATGCCCAGTATTGTATGTGGTTAGCTTTGAATCCAATAGAAGTGTAAGATAGAAAACCAAGGCATGGGGGTCAAAAAGTTTTTGCAGACTAAAGGCAATCTTTATTTTTGCAGGCCTGGTTATCTAGGGTACAAGCACAAAGGAAGGCATCCTCCCAGCACCCATCTTGTCATTCTTTCTTTCTACTATTCTTTTCTTCCCTAACCTTTCTACTTTTCCTCTCCTTCCTGCTCTTAAACTGAACAACATGGGCAGAGCACACACAGTGGGCTAAACTAACTAAACAACCACATCTTTCTTCACAGAGCAACTAATGTCAGTGTAGAACAGGAAGGTCACTGCCAGTGTCTCCAGGGTTCTGCCAAGAAGGTCACTGCCGAGTGGCTCTGGGGTTCTGCTGACCCGCAGTATCTTCTAATGAAAATGTTCTCACAAGGTTATCTTTAATCTCTGCATATTCAGTCTTCCTAACACCGAGGACACAAAGTCAGGACCAGAATTTGAGACAATCTCCCAAAGGTAATAAAGTACTGTTTTGACTTTTTTCCCCCTAGATTTGGATAAAATGTATCCTGAGATCTCTAAAACTTAATGTTGATACAGTCCTCTAATCTTGTTGGGTGAGAGTATTTCATGCATTACAGATACAGTGAGTAATATTCCCATCGCATCTTAGTAACGACTGCAACTTGCAGTGTATGTCTAGTTCCTACCAGTCACATCGCCTCATTCTCCTTCGATAGTCTCCCAGCTCTGGATCTATGGCTGTCTCACCTCCGTTCCTAATCCAGAGGAAGTTAATGAGCTGCTCTGGCTGACACCTAAACAGTGGCTCAGTCAAGCCCTACTAGAGCCTGCTGCTTTTCCTGCATTGATCTTGGACTCCAGTCTTAGTAACTGACTATATATATTTTTCTTAAAAAAAAAAAAAAGACACAGCCTCCCCCCCACACACACAAAAAAACCCCAAAACCTGTGTAGTAGTTTATCCTTCTTGAGGTGGATCTGTCTGTAAATTTTAATGCCATGCACATCTATAAAAATCTTCCCAGCAAAGCAAGCCCATTTCTTCTTGGTTACTGGGATCTTTACGTGCAACCTATAGTTATGTTTTAGCCGAAATTTTCGAATGATATATACTTACTCTTTTCTACTTTTCTACAGAATTCAAACACCTGGTAACTGGCTCTCCCATTACCAATAATCACTTGCTCACTCTTGCTAGATCCTCAGCTCTCCCACCTCTGTACTGATCCTGATCCTGGTTGTGCTAGGAAATGTGCTGACACCAATGACAGGTACCATGTGACTTACTCTTTCCAGCATTGGGCAGTACTAAATCATCCGTAAAGTGATTCATTCAAGCTATTTCTACTTTCTGATTTATTTATTTTGTCATTTAACAGATAAAATTAATATTACATCCTTTCTTTTTACTTTTTGGTAATAAGTCAGATAAAATAGCTCCATATGGCAAGTAAGATATTCTTCTTACATAAAAAGTATGTAATGCCTATTTTAAAATTGATGAATGAGAGAATAAGTGAGTGAATAAACAATAGTCAGCCTCCCTTATTCTAGCTTAATTTTCTGTTTGAGAAAATTTTCCAGACTTATTTAACAGATTTCATTATTAACTTTGTTAATGCTATTTATATTACCTTCTTTTCTTTGTTTTCTTTTATAACTTTACTTTCTAGTTTAGAGTAGAATTTTTTTGCAAGCTAACAATGGTCTAATTCTAAAAAGAGAACAATATTTAATTCTAGATATTATTAATTCTAATTTAGATAATTATGCTTTGTTTAGCACACACTTTATCTAACTTTAATTTTGAATTTTCAAATATCAACTCACTACAGTATCTAATCATTACAAAAGAAAACATGAACTTATGAAAACAAAAAGGTAATAAAATAGCAATACATTGGTGATGATGATATATAAGAAAATGTTTGCAGATCTTTTTATTTTGCATATATACTATATATAATAAAGATTTATAATCCACATAAATATATAATGCACTATATGTAATTTGAATAATTGTACAAAAATATATAATTATATGGTTATATATTTTGTATGTACACACATAACACATGTAATACTTATATGAAGTATGTATAATAAATACCATTTATTGAATATGAAATATATGCGTATGATTTTATAAAAACATTCAAATTTATGAAATTCATGTTCTATGAGTCATTATGACATTTATCACAAAGTATTATTAAATAAAATATATTACTCTGTGTAAGGCTTAAAATACTGAGCAATGTGCACAATAAATTCCACAGGACAAATACAAAGTACGTTTAGAAAGGCACATCACAACATAATGTTTAACAAAAAAAAACCAAAGTAAAATATGAGAAAAAAGTTATAAATTATTACCTGTTTTCTTTAGATGCTAAAATAATGTTTTTTATAAGTTTTGAAAGCTTTGAAAACTTTATTTTTTTCTAAGATTTGTTGGAGTTATCTCTATTATAGATGAATTTTTGAGGCATAAGTTTTAGTGTTAAATGTGTTTATTTGGAAATATGTCTTTATTTGAAGTAGCTAATCATGGTTCACATTTTCCATCCAATTAAATACAAATTTAAAAATCCATATTTGTCAATAAAAATATTTTTACAAAATTTAGAATCTAATTTTTTGTCAAAATTACGAAAGGCTATTCTTCAACTTATGTTCTAATTTCTACTAAGCAATTATCAATGCATTTTAAGCATCTATCATCATAATTTCCACTTTCTTGATTCATATTTAAAGCCACACTTGCTCCTTATGGAAGGTGATATAAAAATGTAAGTTATTCTTACTGTTTATATAGAAGTTAATTTTTAAAATGTCTATCATATTTAACTGTTGTGAAAAGAATCAGTCAGACACCAGGGGGCGCGCGAGGTCCCCAGCCCTCTTCTCGGGAGCCCAAATGCTATCACACTACCTCTGTAAAACCAGGTTCCACATTCCCAGTCAGCCCAGCACACTTAAAGATGGAAGAAAACAAAGGACAGTTTAGTTTATCAAATGTATTGAAAATGAGCTAGAACGTAAATTTTCACTATTTAACACTGCAATTTCTTAAATTACTTTGAAGGTTTTTATATAGAATGCTAAGGCATTTTTTAAGTGTTTCTAGAACAATTTGTAAGCTTAAGAAGGTAAATACAAGAAATAATAGCAAGTGCTTAGAGATGAGAATTTCAATGTGCAGTATGTGAAACTCATGTCTTCCTGTCCCATGCTAAGAACTTTTCCATTTTAAGTATTCATACTTAATCATGTTGCCATATTATATTATAAATGATGAGATCTTTTCTAAACCTGTAATTCAATTTTTCTTATAGATCAGAATTTTGTTTCCTAAAGCTAATGCATGTAAAAAATAATACCCAAAGCTCAAGCAGTTCATTTTTTTTTTTAAGCTTGGCCTTTGGCAATAACAAAACCCAGATTCCAGCATTCCATCACACTCATCATTACAGATACAAAAACTCTTTTTGAAACCAGTACACAGGCCAAAGACAAGAGAGATAATTGTGTTTCAGCTGATGTTTTCTGGCTACAACTCAGCTATCTGGATTCTAGCTTTTAAACAGCACTAATGATATAAAATCCTATTTTACAGCTTCTTAACATGCTTACTGATGCCATGGTTTAACATAATTGTACTGTCACATCACATGAAATTATATTCTACATGCCATAAATGTTAAGTGCTCTTTTTCTGATTTTGTTTTTAGCTTTACTGGTACATTCTGTCATAATAGACAGCGTGCTCCGTTGTGGTGGAGGACAAAAGACTTCTACTGTTATATTTACAGCTTAACCCAGTTGCAGTTGACCACATCATCTTTTGGAATGTATTATTCCAAATTACTGAGTGATTATTAATTACCTTTGTGAGGGTAGTATTTGAATGCACTGTTGAAAGTGATTTCTAAATTTCATGTAATATCATTTTGATATATTTCTCAGAACTTAATGTTGCTCTTATTTTTTTCTGACTTAGAATCTGTATTTTTATCTTCCAGTCATTCAGTGCATCGACATAATTTCATTTCATTTGGATTACTGTCTCCATTCTGCTGTCTGGTCTTTGCCATCTCCTCCCAGACCTCCCTCTGCATTCCTAATTTATTTCTCTTTTGAAAGGACCCTCTGTAACAGAAAAGGAAAACATGTTCATTGCTGCACCAGTATGACATCACATTAGTGCATTTATAATTCAAGGAATCTGTTCATTTCATTAACAACTACATTTTAAAACTGATTTTTAATTACTGTCAACAAGGAAAAAACTTTATTGTTGCATTGTTACTTCACAGTTAAGCATGTAAACCAAAACAGTAGCTTTGTTCATTGTATTAAATGGGAGAGTTTTTATGATGAACAAATGCTTGTAGCTACAAGGAGTAGAACTGCATTTTCTAAAACTTTACACTGAGTACAACAATGAGAGTGTAGATAAAAATGTTTGTGTAGCTGTTAAAATCATTAATCTGAGAAATTTTCATATAAATTTTCAAGAAATTAGCACATATTTGTAACAAAATACAATTATCTTGACAGTATTTCACTGAGGGTAAGTAAAACAGTGTTCTGAATAAACAGATCAGAAGATAGATATTTGGAAAGTGTCTAACAGAACATTATTCAGCATGAACTGGAAGTGTTTCTGAGTTCACTGTATGTTCAACAACCCTGCTCACAAAATTTTAAAAATATTTTGCATGTTCCGCAAATGTTATCAGAATTTGAGGGATGATGTATATAAAAGAGTTGGAAAATTATTTTGTAATATCCATGGGATAAGTATGATACATTTAAAGTTTTCTTTAGATAAATAGCATAATTCTATTGGTAATATTTTCAATATAATGAGGATTCTCTTCAGTGCATTTTGTAGCCTTTTTATCAAAATAGATGACAGATGTGGCTAAATAGATGCAGTTAGATACTCTGCTCCTCAAAACAATCCTACATAAATCCATTTTGCCTTGGTACTATAGAATAGGAAGTAGATGTCTGTCAGTTATCAAAAGAGTAAATCATTTATATTCTTCCACAGAATTCTGTGCTAACAAAATGAGTCGCCATTTAGCAACTGCAACTGCATTGGTTTTACCATGCTCCAGTCTTGTGTCTGTCTCTCCTGGCCTGTCACGTAAACCTACTGGGACTCGTGTGACACACCCACCTTGATTCTGTGACTTTTGTCTTCGGGGTCCTGAAGTTTTCATTGTTTAAAAAGAAAATGAAAAGAGTATATTTCCCATTGCAGTCTGTTCTCCTTGAACAGAAAAGAAAAGCCCTGCCTGAAATTTGATTTAATGTGCTTAATAGGAAGTACTATTTAACGCAATGATTTATGGAAGTTAAAAAAAAAAAAAACACAAAGACATATTTGGCTTTTGTTCTCCTTTCTGCTTAGCTCAAAGAATCTCTCAGTGAGTTTAATATCTAACATTCCTTTCTCAGTTAAAAGAACCTTTCCAACTATAAACAGTTTTAATTCAAAAGCCTTTTCTGATTATAATTTTGGGTTTAAAATTGTACTTATAAAATGTATTAAGTGAGTGCTCAAAAACATGTCATATAATTGATGAAAAATTTGACTACTCTCAATGGCACATGTCTGGATTTAATTTAGATATTGATCAACAAATATTTCCTTTAAAAGCTATGAGTATTAGAAATATAACCAAAGTAAAATGCAATCATCTTATTCATTATTAGACAGAAAAATTCTAACATAGTAGTAATATAATACACACTTATTGATAGTCTTTGCAGTATATTGAAAACTCATATGTATTCACCATAAATTGAATGTATGAAAGGAACAATAAAAATCTTTGTTTTAGTCCAGGGAAAAATCCAAGAGACAGAAATCACAATCTTAAATATCTATGCTCCAAATTCTAATGCACCCAACTATATAAAACAAATATTAACGGACTTGAAAAACCAGATAAACTCCAATACAGTAATAGTAGGGGACCTCAATACCCCATTGTCACAAAGAGACAGATCGACTGGACAAAAAGTCACTAAGGA